>APFE031694445.1:191560-306989 GCA_000404065.3 Pinus taeda
AGTTAATTATTACCATTATATGTGAAAAATAATAATACATACTATAAAAATAATTAGTTAACTAATTTATACTAATATATATAAGACCTAAAATACGAGGGGTTATATGTATTAATATTATATAGAAAAAGGTTAAAATTAATGTTATATGTATAAACATCATAATATATATAATTAATGAAATAATAAATATTAATTAATTAAAGTATTTAAGTTAAACTATAATGATACTATGTTAAGGTTATACTATTAATTAATAAAATATTAACTGAGGGACAATAAATATTAATCGAACTAAATGCATATGAATTTAAACTTATAATGAAGCGGGAGATATTTCCTATTAATCTAAAGGCTAAAAATGACTGCTTAAATGCAATGCCATATGCCTTAATATTGTTATTAATAATATGGTTATTAATAATATAACCATATTATTAGTGGGTAAATGGAGTTAGCAGCTTAGGGAAATAAAAATAAAGGTAAAGGCCATGTTTTATTTAAAATAAGGCAATGTTGCAGTACACTACCTTGCCTCATCATTTCTCATAGGGACATGTTTGCTTCAAAATATGTTTCTGACAAAATGGAGAATAATTTTACAAAAGTGAAAGAGGGTTTTGTCCATTATAGTCCAAGGAACAAAAAAATCCTTTTGTTTAAGCACAAGTGTTGTGATTTGAAATAATTTCCCAAAATACAATTGTTATAGGAGAGTTAATGCACTTCTCGATAGCTTGACTTCAAGACAATTTTTCATGGGTTTGGAGCTAGTGTTGGTAGTTCTTAAGGATTCTATTATGTATCTGACATCCTAAGATTTCCAATGGTACATTTAGATCACTATTTGGATTAGTGGAAGGCATCCAAAAGTGCTCTGCAAGTTGGAGCTTCTCTTTTGTCATAGAAACCTTCACTTTTTCGAGCGACCTTGGAAAAATCCATTTTTCTCCCTCATGAAGTGTCCAAATTACATTCTTCAAGCTTCCATAGTATATAAGACTTCACGAGCTTTCCAATGAGCTATTAAGCTCTCAATTGGGAGTAGTCTAAGGCCTCCAAAAGTGGTTTGGAAGATGGCACTACACTTCTGTGAATTGCGTTGCGCTTTGGCGATGCGCGTAGAAATATTGTGCTGTGCGTAGGACATAGTGCCTAGAAATCCTTTAAAACTCTCCAAAATCTTAAATTTTACCTTGAAAGATTGATTTTATTTATTTCTAAGCCAAGGGAAAAGTAATTAAACCATATTTATCCCTCTTTTGGTTTTCCAAATTCATCTCATGTCAATGATTCTTCAGGTTAGGGTTTGTAGTGAAAGTTGCATGGGAAACAGTAGGGTGAAAATGACCATCTTTATTTTGGGTTTCTAAAACATGTAAAATGGTTTCCTAAATCTGCATACATGTTTAATAAACCATTTTAACCATTCAATTCACCTTAAAACAAAGTTTTACCTCAAATAAAGTAAAACCCTAGCTCATTCCTAGAGGTTTTTGGGCATTTTTCATTACAAACCTTGTTTTTCCTCCTTGCAAGAAGATCACTCTTCCACTATTTCTTCACTCATTTTAAATAGCTTCCAAATTTCATATCCACCTTTTTCAAACCTCCTCTATCATTTTATCAAAATCCACCTTCACATCACTTCATTTTCATTCATACCTCACAGTTTATTTTTCATTCAAATAAAGGTGGGGTCATCTAGAAAAACAATGGATAAGACTCAACTATCCAAAGTTGAGGTGACTAAAGTGTATAAGAAATGGTAGAGGGTTGTTTTTTCTTCTCACAAAGAGAAAGGGGCCAAGCCTTCTTCATCGACAAAGCAAGAATCGACAACAAAGGATAAAGACACAATTGAACATGAATTTGAACTAATTGATCTAGAGACTAAGGATTAGACCACAAACATGAGACAGACTATTAGGGATAAGGACTACCAAATCAAGGAGCTGGCGATCAATTTGGAAAGGGAAAAGTATGTTATATCATTCCTTGAACAGGAAAATAGTCAACTCAAAGCAAAGGAGTTGATACTAGAAAAGGAAGAAGCTAAGTTAACGAAGCAAGTTGGAAAAGGTAGGGAGATCATAACATCAAGCAAGCCTGAAGCATCAAAGGTGAAAGGAAAAATGAAAAGACAAAGAAAAAGAGGCCTCAAGAAAGCTTTGCAAGAGGAATAAGAACAAATTCTGCTTAATGAGGATCTTGACCTAGAAGATAGGGTCGCCCTAAAGGTTCATCAAGATAAAGAATATTGGCTTAATAGGGTGAATGAACACATGGAGAATCTCCTTGGGAGGGAAAATAGAGATAATCAATTTCTCATACACATGGCACATCACTATCAAGCTCAAAACATGATCGCCAATGTTAAGGTAAAACAACTTGAAAACAAACTCAAGGAGGCCAAAAAAGACCAAAAGGATGAGGGAATATTGGAGATGCTTGCTGAAGCATCCATGAAGCTATATAAAACCTATGTTTACACCTTCCCTCCAAATTTAAGCAAATTCTAAGCATTTTGAATTTTTTGACAAATTTTGGTCTAAGTTCAGAAATTCAGCTGCTCCAAAAGCACAGCGCCTTGGCGCTACACTTTTTCCTTAGGCCTCCATTTGAGGAAAGTTCTATATTTTTGGAAATTTCTTTACATCTTATAAAGACCCATTTTCCCATATTTTGCAGAGCTGGCTTAGTTTTGGAGAAAAATGCAAAAAAGTGGCAAAAAACTAGCATTCTAGACCATTTTTTGACAAGCGCTGTGCTTCTAGAGTGACCTTGGGAGAATGGATTTTAGAAGATCTTTCCATGCTCCAAATTTACAAATTCAAACTGTTCTGGAAACTATACTTGAAGAGATTGTTGACAATTCTCTCAAATTTTCATTTTGACTCCTGGAAGCCACTAAAAATCAGCTCAAAGTCGGTGCTGTGCTTCTGCACTTTCTGTGTTTTTATTTGAAAATTTTCACTATGTAAAATTTCTAGTTTTCAGTCTGACTTGGTCAAAGTCAAGATTCTCTATGTAATGGCACTAGTTACAAGGCTAGGTGATGTAGGCATGATCAAATGTACATCATAGGTTGTTTTTGATGTTTATTAGGCCTCATAAAAGAAGAAAACTCCTAAACAAACTCTTCATGAAGTGTTTGAGTTGCACCTTCTCACTCTCACCTGTTGGTTGAGAGAATCTTGGATTTAGTTCCTCCACCAAGGAATTCGACTCTTGAAGGTGGTAAAGTGGTCTAGGAGAGTCTATAAGTATAATTTCACTTCAGGAGAAGATGGTTGAAACTTTTGTGAAGGAGGCTTGCATTCTAATCATCTTTCAACTAATACAGATACAAGTTGCAGCTATTTTCAAGGAACTCTAGCCCAGTGAGTTCATGGTTCTTGTACTTCATTCTTTTTGTTTTCTCATGGTATAAACATCTGTATATACATTATATCTCTTCTTTCTATGAATTCCTTGTGATTAAATACTCATAATTCTTGTTTTTCAAGCTCTGTTATCTGGTTTTCATAGTTATGTGTTTTGCCTTCCTAAGCTAATGCAATCATGTTATTTATGCTCACTAGTCTCTTCCACACTATATCCTCTATACTACATTGACAAATACTAAAATTACACCATGGCTTCTGATATCTAGCTCCTTCTTATGTTTGCTCCTCCATTCCCACAACCTAGACCTACTTGTGGCTCCAAACCCTAAGTTCAATAAATCCTTAAAAAACCAAATTTTCACAAACAAATAAACAAATATACATATCTAGCCTAAAATTTATTTGATTTAAAGTCATATCACTGATAAGAGACTCAGAGAGATCCCTCTCATGCTCAGTAGGGCTAGCTACTGAGCTGAAGTTGTTTGAGGTTACCCTTGTCAATTTCCTTTTCAGCCTAGGAGATTATAAGGACTAACAATACCTTCATCAGCAAGGAAGGTCTCGACTAAGGGATTAGGTAATTCCAAAGTGCCAAGCCATGGTGATTGGGAGTGCATATCGAAATAGGTCTTCGACATAAAAGAATCAGAGGATGCAACATTTAAATTCGAAACAATTTCCATGTAATTGACTTCGGTGGGACTAAGCGGCATAACCTCACCCTAGGTATCAACAAGATCTGGTGCAGGTATGGCCCAAGGATCAAATTTGACCAAGGTCATGTTTACAGTGGCAACATGATGAGGTGTGAGTAGAAAAATTCCCATTAAGGAAGAATCTTTGAAAAGACCTACCCCCACACTCTCATAAGGCGCATTAGTGTGCTTGACATACGGAGCAATGCCATTTGAGGAGGAAGAGGAAAAGAAAGACAACTAGTTGATGGTGACAATCTTCCCTTGATGGGGAAAATGAATCATGCGAAATAAAGAGGATGCCATGGCATGCATGGCATGGGTCCAACTTCGGCCGAGTAGAAGATTATAATTGAAATTGGCGTTAAAAATTTCTACTGCGACTTGCATTGTCTTGCCTTTGAGGGTGATGGAAAGGTTAGGTAAGACACCAAAGGGTCACGAATTGTGCCTATCAAAAGCTTCCAAATTGTTGGGAGATTGGTTCAGAGCAGGAGAACCAATAGCCTTCCAACATGCAGTCGACATGATGCAGGTGGAAGCACCTTCATCGATGACAGTCTGGTGGATGGTCTTCTCATTCATGATTACCTGAATAAGAAAGGCAATCTGATGAGGGAGTTGTGGAACATGGTTCTCTAAATAAAAACATATCAAATTGGAATCGATGGGATTTATGCCCTTGATAGCTGACAGCAAAGATTTCTACTACGATGGGTAGATTTGGAGAACCTCGAGAGCCGACATGGCTGATGCGCCTGAGCCAAATCATCAATAATATTGTAGTGCTGAGCAGCTCGGGCATTGGGATTATACGATGATTTTCTCAGCACACCTCAAGAGGGTGGTCACATAGCGGAATCAGGGTTAGGGCACTCAATATGAAGAGGGCTAGAACTCGGGGTAGAAGAAGAAGATGTGGCTTGTTTCTCTTTCCCAACTACCAAAGCAGGAGTTTGATAGTCTTTCGATCTAGTAGCCATATTAATAGGTGTACTCATCATGAACACTTGAGATTTGGAGGAAGCAGATTGTGGTTGGCCTACCATTTGGGTCCGTTGAAATGGAAACGATTCTTTGAGGACACCGGGGGTCCCTTTGAGAAAGAGACTAACTTCAGATCATGAGGGACAATCCTTAGTGTAGTAATGTTCCTCGCAAATGAGGTAGGGATACTTAGGTTTCTGTTACGAAGACTCACTAGTAGATGATTTGGGAGGACCCTATTTTGGGGCATCGACTTTAACTTTTCCTTTGCCTTTCTTCTTTACTTTCGAGGATTTGTCCACTGTGGTAGACTGGAAAACATGGACCTCTAAGGTTTTGCCAGGGCCAGGTGGATTTTGGGATGAACTATTAGGAATCACATTTGGTACCAACTTCTATTTAGAAGAAGTTTTAGCAGGGGCCTGGGATACTGAACCAATAACTCCATCAACGTGAGGAACAACTGGTGACTTTGATGCTGCGGGATCAGATGATGGCTGCAGAGCATTCGGTAACAACTCGTACAAAGTGTCAGATTGAGAGTAAACTAGATCCAAGTACTGGGCATGAGCGATGGCCTGCTCTTTAGTGATCCATCCACCCATAGCTATTTTATGTGAAATTGGTGCCACAAATGATTTGGTGAACCATTCAGTGAGCAACTAATTAGCAATCTCGAATTTGATCAGGCAACACCTACGTCTCCATTCATGGATGTGATTAGAGATGTGTGTTGCAGTATCTTGCTTAAGTGATGTGAGCAAATAGGTGCCAATTTCATAGCGAATGTGCAACTAAAAATGTGTGAGGAAAGCCATGGCTAAAGAGTTAAAGTCATCATAAGTACTTCGAGGTAGCTTGATGTACCACTTCACTGCAGCACCCATGAGCGTTCGTTGGAAAAGATGGAGACGAATGGAATCATCCACGTACAAGTCCCACAAGAACCAGAGGTGATATGTCATCACATGGGCCTGAGGATCTTCCTTAGCATTCCCATCAAACTTTGGACAATCACTTGGTATCTTCCATAGCACTAGAGGCCAATACAGGGAATGAAGGATCGGATCATTCATAAGGAAAGAGACATATGGCAACTTGAGTGTAGCCAAGAAAGGCAATTGGGTGTTAAAAGGCATGGGAGGTCGATAAGTGGGCCCATAGGGAGGAACCCATCCCTGCTGGTAAGGATTTTGGCCCCACAGTGGGGCATTTTGGCCATATGCCTTTGAGGTTTCCCCCATTGCGGATTACCTTGACCATAGAGAGGATTTTGACCTTGAATACCTTGGAACTATCCAGCTATCGGTTGCTGATAAGAAACATATGGGTTAGAAGGTTGTTCAGCCTGTTGACTTTGGACATATGGATATGGGACCTATTGCCCTTTAACATATGGTTTATGAACCTGTTGTCCCTCAAGAAGATGGTTTTGGACCTGCTATCCTTGGGCATAAGGTTGATACACTAGTTGCCCTTGGACATAGGGATTTTGTACCTGATGCCCTTGGTCGGCAAGATTCTGAACCTGTTGACCTAGGACATGAGGATTTTGAGCTTGTTGCTACAGGACTTGACCTTGACCCTGCCCCTACAAGGGTTGACCTTGTTGATATGTATACAACGGTTGCTACTGCCCTGGTTGGTTTTTTTGTTGCAAGGGTTGACCTTGCAGTTGTAAAATTTGTCCCTGGGGTTGTAGAGGTTGGACCTTTGAGGGCATGGGTAGAGAGGTGTGTGGAGCATATTGCATGTGCTACTGTGCAGTTTGTTGCAATTGTTGCAAGCGTTGACCTTGCGGTTGTTGCTGTTGACCTTACTGTGGGATCTTTTGCCCTTGCTTCTACATGGAGAGCCCGTGTTGAAACAAAGGTTTCCCTTGCAGTAACAAAGGTTCCCCTTGTTTTCGTAGAGGTTGTCCTTGCTGCTGAAAGGGTACTTGAATAGTGCCTAGGAAATTTCCAAACTGAATCTAGCCATAGATAGGCTAGATGTACTACCCATATTGGAGGGTGTAAGGTTGATTAACCATTCCTTGAGAACTTGTTGAAGCCCCGAAAATCAGCTCTACAACAAGGGGGATACCCACCAGGTCTGGACCTTGGTTAGCAGCTCCTTTTCGTTTGGTATAGTGGGTCCGACTGGTGATATGGGACTAGTTTCCCAATTTATGTGTTTGTGTGTTGAGAATTGATGTTTCCTTTCTAAACGTTCCTAAGTGAGATGCTCTAATTCTAACTCCAATCTAATGACATGCAATTGTATTCTAATAAACAAAAATATCTAATTCTACACTAACCCGGGGTGTAATCTTTCCGTTATGCGATCTAAAATGATTTCAAATAACAATCAGTAATAAATATCATTCAACTGTTATGAGAAAAAAATTCAATAGAGATAAACCACCTCGTATAAAAAGTTAGACGAAACAGTTGTGAAAAGTTATCGCATAATAAGATACTCATACATTAAGCATAAATAAATAGCTATCATTGTATAGAAGTGCCAAATGATAACTCAAGCATTCACACATCAATATATAAACAACTAAACATGAATATCACTTTAACACAAAGGCAAAAATAGTTAAGAGATAGAAGTACCATTTATAACTAGTTCTACTCATGAGCTTCAAGCGATAATGATTTATCTCTTCTTAATCCAACATCCACTAAGAGTACAGAAGTGCAGCATCAGTAGCAGATATTAAATGAAAATATCAATAAATCTTGTTCCATTCATTCATCAAAACCTCCTCGGAGGGTGCAAAAGTGCATGTTCTGAGGACAAGTTTTTAACAAATTTCAAGACCCTTCTCTAAATGCATGAGAAGGGTTTAAATACTACTAATTAAATCTAAAAATAACTTATTACAAAAATGTAGGATATGGTTTAAATGACCATCCTTCTTTTAGGCAAAAATAAAGCAAAATTAATACTAACATTGAATCTAAAACTAAAACTAACAATTAACTATTTCTGTATCTGTTCCCTGGAATCGCAAGCGTTCAGCATTTGGTTGAAAAGAGTCGGTTGGCCGACTTCAGACTTTAACTGTCCTGCGAAAACGGAATCAGCAAGAGTTGGTGCCATCTTCTCGGCAGAATTGATGATGCATTTGAGAGTCATGCACTGGTTGTGTGGTTTTACCAAATATACCCAGTAAGAATCCCAATTCAACTTAGTTAATCTTTTGATTGATTCTGCCTTTTCTTGAGCCTTCTGTCTCCAGCCTGTTTGCAATTACTGAGCATATATACATACCATTTTGAAGATATTTCTAACAATTACCACTAGTTTTAGGATTCAAGTTTTACTTTTTTACCTCCAACGTTCTTTCCTACAAATTTCTGGGCTTACAGGTGACTGAGCAATTAGAGGCTTTCCTTTTCAAGAAGTTTTGCCCAGCGATGCATGATTAGGAAACTGCCTCCATTTCTTGATCTGGGCTTCCCTGGTGCGATTTTTTGCCTCCTGCGTGCTTTTTGTTAGCGGATATAAAGCTTAGATTTTGTGAAAATAACGATTCCGTAAGTTCTTGACCCTGAGTCTTAGTAGTCTGTTTTTTATGTTAGCATTGTCCAGTACCCATTTAACCATGTCTGTGTAGGGGAGAATCTTTGGCCTCGCCGCTATCTGGTGCAGGAACGAGCAAGCTAGATCTGTAATAGATGCTTCAAAAGACCCATGTGAGCCTGCAGTAGCTATAACCTCCATTATTTGGGGGTTCTCTTCCTCTAGTAGACTATGCATGCCTTCCCAAGTAGTAATACCATCATCTCTATTATAGGAGGTGTCTGTATACAAGGGCATCATTTCTTTGTCTTCAGAACTCAGAGCCTTGCTTTTCTTTCCCATATTATCCTGAATACTGCTTTGTATAGTTCTCTGTTCTTCATTCCTGCAGTTTACAAGTGAGGTGAGAGTAATGATAAGGAAAAGGTGACGGGAAAGCTTTAAATTTAGAAGACATATAAAATATACCACCTTACGTGAAATGGCTCTTCGATAAACACAAAACCATATTTCATTAACAATTGGCAAGTAACTCATTAATTAGCATTAAAGCGCATAACCAGGTCTCGAAATCTGAAAAAAACATTTTCGAATAACGAACTCGAAAGATCCGTGATTTTGCGATTTTGCGATTTGCTTTGCAACATCACAGATCGTTGTATCGCACTATCACAATATCATTCTGCCGCTCTATTACAATATAGCTTTGCCGCTCTATCGCAATATCGTTGTATCACTGGAGCACGACATATGACAATTTTCTATTAATGTGTTTTCTGGGAAATGCGATTTTGCGATATGCGCCATCGCATATCGGCGGTCTGAGGTTCTTCAGCATAAGTGATATTTGAGGCATCTGATGCAATATATGTTTTTAATATGTAATCTCACATTGCAATCTCACAATCTTAGAATTTGGCTTGTAAGGAGGTATCCTATTATCCTTTTTGCGATGCAATATTTCTTAAGGAGTGATTTTATCCTACCTTATCATGAAACTTAAGCTTTTTAGATTTTTCAAGGGTATTCTCCTCAGTTTATGATGGTAAGGTTTATTTAAAAAAAAGTAAATACAAGCACTAATTGATTTTTAAATTTTTTGACTAAGGGCCGCCACTTATTTAGTATTAGTAATAACACTAAATAAGAAGGGGGGTTGTTGTTGGCCACAACAATTGACGATTCACTTGGAAGAACCAGTTATCTCTGCTTTTCTTTTGAATTTTCTAAACTTCCAAAACAGAAAATTTTCCAGAAAATTAAACTTTATTATAGAAAGACAAAGTACATTATGCTTTTACCTATCAATGATATTTCGTTTCTTCTATTTTTAACTTTGATTATTTACTCCCTCAAGCTAGTCCTTGTATCTACATCAATCACTACTTGGTTTATAAAGATATAAACAAAGCCTTCTCTGTAAATCAGTGTTAAATATGCTCATTTGTCGTAGGTAGAGCCTCTGCTGCCAGTAGACATTTATAGCCTCAACAGGGTTACCTGTTACCCAACAATGATCCTATATCCTACTTAGAGAAATATACAATTTTCAAAGAGAAATCCATATCCACACTTATTGCTTTCATTTTATTTTTACTCTTAAAGAACAATGTCTTGGTTTGATAGCCAATTTATGACAGTGTCATTCACTTGATTTATAACTTTATTGAACAAGCTGGCTCATGATGAGATCCCTTGTCTTTTGATTGCAACAATATTGAGCCATTTCCCTGTTGTGGTATGCAGTATTGGCAAAGTCAGCAAGCTATAATATCTATGATCATGATAAGTTGGCTTGTGATGAGACCTCTTACTCTTTAAGTTAAAGTGTATTTTGGATTGTTCTCTGAACGTTGTAGTTTCCTAGGTGGGGAGGAAGTCATTGTTTCCTTAAGATAGCTCTGGACGACAATGGTAGAGTTTTTGGAAAGAGCTTTTCTACAGAGAATCTTCGTTTTATTATTGATACCTTTCATTGGATTGATATAAAACAATTTCCCACTAAAGGTCGTTTTTCATCAAAATTTACAAAGTTGAAACTAGTATCATTTTTAGGGCTAGAGCCTTTAACTGTACCTTTCAATAATGACAATCAATTTTCTAAAAGAATTCTATTTATACAAGTGAAAAAACAAAATCTAAAAGAGAATTTGTGTCTTTTTCATAAATCCCAAATGCAACCATTTACAACTGGTTTTATTTTGGAAATAAAAACTAATCTACAAAATAGAAGAATGATCTCCTATGGAAAATATTTTTTGAGGATCTATCTGTTAACAGGTAAAGAATCTCTTTTTCCTGTTAAATCCTGTAACATAAAAGTGGATGGACCTATGACTTCTATGATTTGGAAAGGGCCAAGCCACATTCGTTGAAATTTCATATGTTTCCCTTTTTCCTCATGAGCCTTGTCCCATTTTAAAACTAGATCTCCCATCTGAAAGTCTTTTCTGGACATCATGTTTGAATCAAAAGAGGCTTTTACTAATGCTTGGTGATGAGCATGAGTTATTTTGGCCTGTTCTCATTTTTCTTCTAACTTAATTATTTCTAGCTGCCTTAGTTGTAAGGAAGAAGTTGGTGCTTCATCAATATATTGAACTAAGGCAAAAGAGGGAATTGCCAAATGAGTTGGAAGAACCACTTCTTTCCCATAAACTAAATTAAAGGGAGAAGTGCCAATAGAGGCGTTTTGCATTATTGGATTTGCCCATAAAGCATATATTAAAGACTTATGCCAATTTTTGTGATTTTGATCAATGGTTCGCTTAATGATTCTAATTAAGTTTTTATTTGTAGATTCAGCTAACCCATTCTCTTGTGGGTAATAATTGGCAGAGTATTTAAGCTTGAAACCCCTTTTGAGTGCAAATTCAGTCATCGCATTACCAGAAAAATATGATGCATTATCAAACATTAAAGCAGAAGGCAACCCAAACCTGGTGATTACGAACTGATCTATGAACTCGATGATGTGTTCAGCGTTAGCCATCTTGAGAGGAACTACTTTTACCCATTTAGTAAAGTAATTTGTTGCTGTAAGGATATATCTATGTTGTTTAGAGGAGTGAGGAACGATCTCACTTATTATGTCCAATCCCCATTGGTCAAAAGGTTGCTCAAAGTTGACTGGTTGTAGCGGCAAGGATGGTTTCTTTTGTCTCCCAGCAACGGTTTGACAAATTTGACATTTCCTTATGTATTTATGTGAATCTTTGAATAATGTGGGCCAGTAATAGCCTACACGTAGGATTTTATGTGCAGTAGCGTCTCTAACATAGTGTCCTCCTGCTGGCCCATCGTGGAGTTCCTGCAAGACTTTTTCAGCTTCACATTTCTCAAGACATCTAAGGAGAACAAAATCATAATTTATTCTAAAAAGAACATCATTCACAAGTTGATATTGTTTGGATTTCAACCTTAGAGCTCTTTTCTTGGTATGATCGAGGTTTGAAGGAGCATATCCATTCTTTAGATAAAAAATGATATCAACGTATAATGACTCAACATCGTTTAGGCTTACCTCGTACATTTGTACCTCTGCAGATGGTGTTTCGGAAATAAGTGATGCTCTAGCCAGCATTTTGCAAAAGCCTTGACCTTTTACAATACTTGTTGGTTTGATTTCGTCATCATATTCCTATAAGGCAGTAACCCAATTGGCTCTTTTCTCACCCACATATTTCTTTACTAAAATATTTCTTACCGTTGAAAACAGTACTATGATTTTTGTATGGGTTTTGAGTAGAAAGGGTCTGAAATATTTGATTTCTTTGAAAATAGCATAAGCTTGTTTCTCTACATCTAAATAATTTAACTCAGCCCCCTGTAAATTTGAACTGAAAAAAGAAATTGGAGCTTATGCCTTGTCTTGATTTGCTTGAGTGAGTATCGCAGCATATGATTTATCAGAGGCAAATGTATATAAAATAAAAGGATCGGAAAAATTTGGAGTTGCTAAAGATGGAGTGTTAACAATTGCTTGTTTGATCAGATTGAATGCCTCATATTCGTCTTGGCCCCATTTAAAGTTTGAGTTCTTTTTAATCATTGCTTGTAAAGGAGACACAATTCTTGAAAAATCTGGAACAAACCTCTTTACAAAATTAATCTGGCCAAGGAAAGATTGCATAGCTTTCTTGTTGTGAGGTAGGGGTATTTCAGAAATATCCTTGATTCTGTCAGGATCAATATGAATTCCATATTTTGACACTATGAATCCAAGAAGTTTTCCTTCACTTAATGCAAAAAAGGATTTTTTCGAGTTAAGTGAAAATCCATACCTTTGACAACGTTGGAAGATTTGTTTTAAATCTCTAAGATGATTGCTTTGTTTCTTGGAATATCTAGTTATATCATCCAAGTAGATTACCACTGATTTATTAACTAATCCCTTGAATGTGATGTCCATGGCTCTCTGAAATGTGGCACCAACGTTGATCAGACTAAAGGGCATCTTTTGATATGTGTAAGTGCCCCATTTGGTTATGAATGTGATTTTTAATTGATCATCGGGATGGACCAATACTTGGTTATAGCCTGAGAAACCATCCAAGAAGGACATTAATTCTGATCCCACAACTGCCTACAATATTTGCTCCATGGGAGGCAAAGGAAAATTATGTTTTTGGCAGGCTTTGTTAAGATTCCGAAAGTCAATGCAAATTCTAATGTCTCCGTTTTTCTTCCTAACGGGAACCATATTGGAAACCCATTTTGAATGTCAAACAGGAAAAATTATTTTGGCTTTCAATAACTTATTGACTTCAGATTTGATCTGGTTTTCTAGATTGGGATGGATCTTTCTTAGCTTTTGCTGGACAGGTTTTTCATCATTTATCATTGGGATAGTATGCTGGATGATAGAAGTGTCATAAGTTTTGAGTTCGTCGTAGTTCCAAGAAAAGACACTTTTGTATTGTTTTAAGAGACGAATATACGCTAATTTTTCTTCAGGAGCTAGGCCAAGGCCTAGGTTTATATTCTGTGGTTTGGTATCAGTTCCTAGATTTACTATTTCATAGTTCAAAGTCGAACTTTGCTATTTTGAATTGGTAGATCTTTTGAATCGATCTTTCAAATCATAAAGGTTTTCAAACTTGACTACTGACTTTGGTATAGCATTATTAGTGCTATCTTGTTGCAATTGTTTGTCATGTTGGTCCTCATCAATTATTTGATTGGTGTAAGATCCTTTAGATGTGAGGAAACTCATGATATCAAGATTGTCATTGAAAATCTTCTAATTGGTAATGTTATCAGGAATAGATGGTCTAAAGATTAATTCAATTGAAAATCTATCAGGGCTACAGTCTTATGAAGGAATGAGCTTGGAAGCTACGTTAGCTAAGAGGCCTACACTAGCATTTTGGAGTCTGGGAATTGATGAAATATTAAATGCTATAAAGTGTTCAGTCAGATCTTGAACTAAAGATTGGTAATGCTTTAAATGACCTGATAAACAATGTATAGTATTGCATAACTGTCTGATTACAATTTTAGAATCTCTGAAAACTTGAAGATATTTGATGTCTAATCTGATTTCTTTGTATAACCCTTGGACTAAAGCCTCGTATTCTGTGGTATTATTGGTGCAATCAAATTTGAGTCTACAAGTTAGCATAGTTTTATTTCCCTCCGGATTGATTAACACGCATCCTGATCCTGTTCCTTCGTTAGACTTAGAATCGTCAAAAAATAACTTCCAAAATAAATATTTATTTACAGGACTATCTTTAAAATTAATACATTTAGAACTATCTGTTTGAGAGAAATTTTCTACTTGAGATAAAATAGAATGTTCTAAGTAAGGTGAAGTATGAGCATTAAAATTTCCTAGGAAAGAATCTATTGAGTAGTTGCCAATTATGTTATTGTTGTATGCTACCGATTCATTCTCTCCTTCCAGTTCCGTTACTATGTATTTCTGATGTCTTTCTTGCTCAACTTTTATTTGATTTGGCTTACCATTGTAAGGGAGACACATGTGCGACCAATCAGTTGCAAAGTATCCATGAAGTTTTTCAGACCAATCTCTGCTAAGAATTAAGCCATAAATTTCCAGAATATCAGCAACTAAAATGTCGATAACTTGACATACCTTTAGGTTAGATGACAACCTTATGGTAACCTGATTTAATTCACCGATCACTTCAACTTGCGATCAACCTAGCTGAACTATGCGCATAGCAGATTTTTGCAGTTGAACGTTCAACTTTGCACATATTAATTTTGGTAAAATATTCGATGAAGCTCCTGAACCCACTAAGCAATTATGAAAATTTTTATTGAAAACATCATAAGTAAGAAGAAATGGCGGAGTATGAGATCTCGACCTTCCTCCAATTAAAACAATATCGTTTGGGTCAAATTTATTAATCACGTTAGTTGGAGGTCTTCCCATGTCATGGGAAGCTTGAGAGATTACAGCGGCAGGCAAAGGTGCAACTAGTACAACATGTAATTCTTTCAAAAGCATCTTTTGCTGGTGTTTTAACTTGCTCAATTCGTGAAAAGTGATGTTAGCCCTAGTCCTTTTCATGTCTTCTATGATATTATACTCCATTTCATCCAAAACGATTAGCCTTTTAGATGGAGTTGATGAATCTGTTTGGACTAGGCTGGTTTGAGTAGCTTTAGGTGTTGTTTTCTTGGTTGTGACTTTATCCTTAGTCATCGAGCTTGCGCTCTTTGGCTTAGGGGTAGGTTGAGGAGGATCAAGTTGATTTCTACTTCGAGTACTAACCGGGGATGCCTCTTGATCTTCTTCATCTGGGAGGATGAAATCCCACATACCTTGTACCTCTACAACTTCTTCATCGGTATGTTCTTCATTAGCAATCTCCTCTTCTTCTTCTTCTGATTCAGCACTTATGATAGCATTTGGGGGCTTTGAATCGGTCGAAGGGTTTCCTTTATAAGGCCTGTATGGCTTTTTAGAAGAAGTTTCTGTCACTTGTTTCCTAATGTCGACCATCTCATTATACATGGTTTTCAAAAATTTTTGTAATCCTTCTAGATCGAATGGATCTTTCGATTGTTTTTTCTTGGGATCTTCCTTGAAAGTAACCTTCTTGGATTTGCATTCTTCTATTGTGTTTTTCTTTTCTAGGGCTATGATACGTTTCTCTACTACTATTGCTTCCTTCATATTGTCTGCTAAAGTTGTTTTATTGGCCCTATAAACGAAGATCGTATGTTTGATGGTAGAGCAGAGATATACCATTCACTTCGCACTTCTTCGCTAGGCTTGGAAGCAGTAGGAATTTTATTTAATAGTTTATTAAAATGTGAATTAAAATCTTTGATAGGTTCTTTTGACTCGGCCCTAAGGTTAGACAGGTCGTTGATCAGTGTCGTCGTAGACCTATCATCGCCAAACTTAGTGAGGAATTGTTCTTGGAAGATATCCCAACTAGTGATAGATCCAGATGGTAATGAGAAATACCATGATCCAACTACTCCTTGCAGAGTATAAGGAAAAAGTCGGATGATGGCATCTTCGTTGGTAACTCCATTGAGATTTATGGATAACATAAAGTTATTTATTTGTTCTTCTGCTAGCATGCCTGCTTCAAGATTAAACTTAGGCAACCATTTTTCAGGATGGGCTGGTATCTGACTCAAGGGCGCAAGCATTAAGATTGCCCCTGGGTTATTCCATGGAGATTAGGCCATCGCTGACCTACTAATAGAGGAAAGTGCAGAAGATGATCCCTACGGTTGGGAAGGTGAGGATATTACAACTCCAGATGATTGAGAAGGAGATATGGAAGTACCAATGGATTGGTGGACAATGATCTGAAGTGGAGGAGTGGATGGTTAACTTCGTAGTGGAGAAGTTGAGATGGATGATGATGATGAATGAGTCTCGCTATTGGACCCTTTAGGTGATTTCCTTGCTCTCTTCCTTGTGGGTAGAGGTAATTTGGTTGGTTGAACACCAAAATTTTTGCTCTTTAATATGGTAAGAGGATGAGCAGGGTTATATTGCGAAGTCACTCTACGTTGAGATTTATCAGATCTTTGAGGAGATATAGAAAATTGTTGAAGTTTGTGAACCAAAGATTCAACTTTAGGAGGTTCAATAGTAGATTGTTCTGAAATGTCAGGGTTTGTAGCAGCGGCTATTGTTCTTTCAACTTCTGGCTCTTGATTTAAAGATTCTAAATGGGATGGAGAATTCGGGGGAGATGGTGAGGGTGATTTACTCTCAGAATGGTATTTAGATTTAGACTTACTTGCCATTCACAGTTCGAGGCCCTCCTTCTAGTGCCAAATATGTTGAAGCCCCGAAAATTGGGTCTATAACAAGGAGGATACCCACCCAATCTGGACCTTGGTTAGCAACTCCTTTTCCGTTGGGTATAGTGGGTCCGATTGGGTATATGGGACCAGTTTCCCAATTTATGTGTGTGTGTGTGTGTTGAGAATTGATATTTCCTTTCTAAAAGTTCCTAAGTGAGATGCTCTAATTCTAACTCTAATCTAATGACATGCAATTGTATTCTAATAAATAGAAATACCTAATTCTACACTAACCCAGGGTGTAATCTTTCCGTTATGCAATCTAAAATGATTTCAAATAACAATTGTTAATAAATATCATTCAACTGTTATGAGAAAAGAATTCAATAGAGATAAACCACTTCGTATAAAAAGTTAGACGAAACAGTTGTGAAAAGCATATCACATAATAAGCTACTCATACATTAAGCATAAATAAATAGCTATCATCGTACAGAAGTGCCAAATGATAACTCAAGCATTCACGCATCAATATATAAACAACTAAACATGAATATCACTTTAACACAAAGGCGGAAATAGTTAAGAGATAGAAGTACCATTTGTAACTAGTTCTACTCATGAGCTTCAAGCGATAATGATTTATCTCTTCTTAATCCAACATCCACTAAGAGTATAGAAGTGCAACATCAGTAGCGATATTAAATGCAGATATCAATAAATCTCGTTCCATTCATTCATCAAAACCTCCTCGAAGGGTGAAAAAGTGCATGTTCTGAGGACATGTTTTTGACAAATTTCAGGACCCTTCTCTAAATGCATGAGAAGGGTTTAAATACTACTAACTAAATCTAAAAATAACTTATTACAAAAATGTAGGATACGGTTTAAATGACCATCCTTCTTTTAGGCAAAAATAAAGCAAAATTAATACTAACATTGAATCTAAAACTAAAACTAACAATTAACTATTTCTGTATATGTTCCTTGAAATCGCAAGCATTCAACATTTGCTTGAGAAGAGCCTGTTGGCCGACTTCAGACTTTAACTGTCCTGCGAAAATGGAATCAGCAAGAGCTGGCACCATCTTCTCGGTAGAATTGATGATGCATTTGAGAGTCATGCACTGGCTTGTGGATTTACCAAATATACCTAGTAAGAATCCCAATTCAACTTAGTTAATCTTTGGATTGATTCTGCCTTTTCTTGAGCCTTTTATCTCCAGCCTGTTTGCAATTGCTGAGCATATATACATACCATTTTGAAGATATTTCTAACAATTACCACTAGTTTTAGGATTCAAGTTTTACTTTTTTACCTCCAGCATTCTTTCCTACAAATTTCCGGGCTTACAGGTGACTGAGCAATTAGAGGTTTTCCTTTTCAAGAAGTTTTGCCTGGTGACGTGTGATTAGGAAACTACCTCCGTGTCTTGATCTAGGATTCCCTGGTGCGATTTTTTGCCTCTTGCGTGCTTTTTGTTAGCGGATATAAAGCTTATATTTTGTGAAACTAACGATTCCGTAAGTTCTTAACCCTAAGTCTTAGATCGTCTATTTTTGATGTTAGTGTTGTCCAGTACCCATTTAAACATGTCCGTGTAGGGGAGAATCTTTGGCCTCATTGCTATCCGGTGCAAGAATGAGCAAGCTAGATCTGTAATAGATGCTTCAGAAGACCCATGTGAGCCTGCAGTAGTTGTAACCTCCATTATTTTGGGATTCTCTTCCTCTAGTAGACTATACATGCCTTCCCAAGTAATAATACCAGCGTCTCTATTACAAGCGGTGTCTGTATATAAGGGTGTCATTTCTTTGTCTTCAGAACTTAGAGCCTTGCCTTTCTTTCCCATATTATCCTGAATATTGCTTTGTATAGTTCTTTGTTCTTCATTCCTGCAGTTCACAAGTGAGGTGAGTGTAATGATAAGGAAAAGGTGACAGGAAAGCTTTAAATACCAAAGACATATAAAATATACCACCTTACGTGAAATGGCTCTTCGATAAGCACAAAACCATATTTCATTAACAGTTGGCAACTAACTCATTAATTAGCATTAAAGCACATAACCAGGTCTCGGTTTATGAAAAAAACTTTTTCGAATAATGAACCCAAAAGATCCGTGATGAAGCGATTTTGCGATTTTCTTCGCAATATTGCAGATCACTGTATCGCATTATTACAATATCATTATGTCGCTCTATCGCAATATCGCTTTGTTGCTCTATTGCAATATCGCTGTATCACTGGAGCACGACATATGACAATTTTTTGTTAATTTGTTTTCTGCAAAATACGATTTTGCGATAGGTGCCATTGCATATCGACAGTTTGAGGTTTTTTAGCATAAGTGATATTTGAGGCATGCGATGTGATATATGTTTTTAATATGTAATCTCACATCGTGATCTCACAATCTTAGAATTTGGCTTGTAAGGAGGTATCCTATTATCCTTTTTGCGATGCGATATTTCTAAACTTAAGCTTTTTAGATTTTTCAAGGATATTCTCCTAAGTTTATGATGGTAAGTTTTATTAAAAAGAGGAAATACAAGCACTAATTGATTTTTAAATTTTTTGACTAAGGGCCCCCACTTATTTAGTATTAGTAATAACACTAAATAAGAAGGGGGGTTGTTGTTGGCCACAACAGAACCATATGGAACGTAAGGAGTTTGGTATTGGACCTGAGCCCCATAGGGCTGCTGAAATTGAACATTGCTCGATCCAGACAGACCAACCAGATTCTAAATCTATTGGTACTAGACATTGCTTGATCAAATAGGATCAGCAGGGTTATGAATAATACTAGAAGAAGGATGGTTTATACCAAGCATGTGAGCTTGTGAGCCACTCACATTAGTGGCACCTGACACCATAGAAACATTCAAGTTCTACCCCTAGGCGGTGGCATAGCCTGGCCATTGACTAGAAGGATAGAAGAACTGACATAGACATTCTTTGAAATTGTCGGTTGTGCTTGACAGGTAACTGGGATTGACTATACAAGGGTATTCAGAATGGTGGGTTGCATCGGGACTAAGGTAACAAACTGTTGGGAAGTCATGTTTGTCACAAACAAACTTGAAGTAGGCATGGTGCCTGACACAAAAAATGGTTATGGTAATGTGATGAGGCACTAGGTGTACCTAAAACCAACTACGCCAAAGACACATAGTTGGGTGGAAAACTGGCGAGAATACCCCCTGAATAGGGGAAACCCTTAGGAAGAAAATGAAATTCTCCCCCCTCAACAGTTTGTGGAGTAGAAACTTTGAACTCATCCGGAGATGTGACTGGAGCATTGCCTTCGGGTTCCATCTCTAAAAACAAATGATGGCGAATGGCCGAACAAGTATGAGGGGATAGTTCCAAAGGAACACTCAGCTGGTGGTACGGACTATATGGATGTTATGGTGATATCACAATAGCATCAAATAGAGGGTTTAGAGGGTAGATAACTAGTCAAAGATGATCATGAGTGGTTGGCGAGTTCTCTAGAGTTTGAATGGGATTGTCAGAAGATTTCGGGCCAAGATCAGCAGATGACCTAGTATCGAAAGTAGGAGGAGGACGAGATGAAAAAGTTTGAATGCTCAAAAAAATTGTGGGTTCAACATCTTGGTCCTCGAGTGACTCTGGTAACTCAGGAAATGACTCCTCAGACAATCTTTCAGATAGAGGAGAGGAAGAGGAATTGGGTGAACCAGATGGTTCAGCCATGATGACCTTGTCTTAGTCAATAGAACAATTAACTTCAAGGACTTAAAATGTTATTTTAAGGAAAAATCACGATTTGGTCTTAGAAAAAGGCTGATGTACAATCTCATTTTTCAAGGAGTTACCTCCTGGCCTGACATGGTATCAGAGCCAACTCCATTTTTGGAATTTCAATCTACCCTTGTAACTCCCTTCTGCCTATGTTTTGCCTATTTTGCAGAATTGACATATCTGCGCCTACTCCTGAGGCCTGACACTGTCATATGCGTTTTTTATTCCCTCCAAAGAGTCAACCCTCCGACCCTCCATTGGCCTGGTGGTATCTCATTGAATTGTGCTTGGTAGTATCGTTGGAATCGTTGGAATAGATGTCTAGAATAGAGTAGTCACTACATGGTTAGAATAGATAATGGCCCCTCAGCCTCTCCCCTTAACCTCGCTCCCATATGCAGTCGACATTACCAGCACGAATCCATTGTATATGTGGTCCCCTCCACACTGTGGTTACCATATCCTGTGCGTAACCATTGAATACGTGGTCCCCTCCACATTGTGGTTACCGCAGCCTATGCATAACCATTGAATACGTGGTCCCCTCCCCACTGTATATGCGGTCTTCGCAAGTAGTTGACTCCTTACTGTCCCAAAACATATAACTGTGGCTACTTCTGCTACTTCCAACTTAGCATCATACTGCCCACATACCGCCGTCTCTGCATTTTTTTTTAAATGTTGTATACACCACGTAGCCTCTCACTTGGCTTCCTCACGACCTTCCTCACAACATTTTTTTGCTGCCACTACCATAAGCTAGACTCTGTCCATACATTAGTCCACAGAGGTTTATGTTATCCAAGTAGTCTTGGTTCTCGCATCTGAGGCTTACTATAAACACATAACAAGCAAGTAGACTGGTGGTTTCAGCTTTGATGTTGCAGGCCTATGTCTAGCCTGTACAGTCTTTTAAACTCATTTAATAGTTTTTTTTTTTTCCTATTGTGAAGCCTCTTCGAAGGCTGAAGACAAAATACTAGAATTAATATGTAGTAATTGGTTCTAAAACATTTGGGTACTCGGTCCTTAGTATTATAAAGTTGCAGAGAAGAGTGTGAAGAATCTTTGAAGATTTTTATGAAGATGGAGTCCTTCAAAGCCATGCTGGAAGATGATTTTTTTACCAGAATTGCATTTTAATCAGTAATGCATTTTTTACTAGAACTGCAGCCTTGATCAAAATTGCACTTTTTTTTCTCAAAGATATTGCTATTATAGTGCAGAAGTGAAAATATTTTACATATTGGCAGCATAATTCTTTTTTTATGGAGTTCACAATGTTTTAAAATGCACTCATTAATATCTATTGTGGGAGTCTTCCTCAATGGGAAGGAAAATTATCCTGAGTGGTTTCAAAAAATCAAACACACTCTCATTTTTAATGAGTTGTGGAAAGGAGTGTGTGTTGGAGATGGAGACAAAGACCTAGAACAACCTACCTCAAACAAGGAATTCTCCATTTGGGAAAATAAGAACAATAAGGCTTATGTATTTATTGCAGCATCAGTAAATGAAGAGGTGAGTCACCATATTTCCCCATTTTCAAATTCTTTCGAAGCCTTACAAAAACTGAAGGAACTCTATGACTCAAACTCTGCATTTGAAGTTATTCAACTCATGATTAAATTGTTTAGCCTTGAATTACAAAAAGATGATCCTCTTGCTCTTGCATCATAAGTAAAGTCTATTATGCATGATATCAAAGTCACTAATGTTGAACTAGACATTCCTCTGATAGCTTTTATCAAGGCACTTTATCCCACTTACTCAAATTATCTTGAGTCATTGCAAGCAAATGGAAACCTCAAAGATATTACGTTCGACTCCCTTGTGAAAAAAATTGTTGAAAGAGAGAAAGCTTTTGGGAAGAAGACAACTCCTCAATATTCTGAAGAGGATGTGTGTCTTGCACATAGAGAGAAGAATCTTGCTCAAGATTCTTCCAAAGGAAGAGGTGGTCAAAAAGGAAGAGGAACAAATTTTAGAGGCAAGGGGGGTAGACAATCTCAAGGAGAAAATTCAAATTTGCACTACATACATTGCAAAAGAGATGGATTACATGATGCATCCACATGCAAGTTACCTTGGGACAAAATTTTGCAACAAAGAAACCAACCCAAAGGTAAAACTAATGATAAAGAGAAAGGTAAAGCACCTAAATCCGCTCACTATGTTGTGGCACACTCTAATATTGGAGTAAATGAAGACTTATTTAATGCTTCACTTGCTTCTTCGAAAAAATGATTGGTTTCTTGATTCAAGAGCAACTTGCCACATGACTTTTAGAAGATATTTTTTTGAAGAATTTACTGACAATTTTGATGGAGCAGTATAATTTGCAGAGAAATCAAAACTCAAGCCATAAGGGCTTGGCACAACCAGGCTTAAATTGCATGGTCTTCCAAAATTTCCTCTGCATCATGTTTTATATATCCCACGACTGAGGAGAAACTTGTCGTCCTTGGTCCACATCCACTAGCAAGGACACTCCATTCATATGTTCAATGGTAATGTTGAGGTGAGAAAATCACCAGAACACTCACTTGTCATGATGGGGATAGAAGAAGAAAGGCTTCTCAAGCTGTAGGGTACCTCTGCTTGTGCACAAAATTTCTCATACAATTCTCATTATGAAGAAGGTACATTTCCATCAATTTTATTATGGCATGCTAGATTTGGACACTTGAACTATGACAACCTCTGCTTGTTAAAGAAAAATGGTGTTATTGGTTTGCTTACAATTCCTAGGAAACTTAAGAAATGTGATACTTGCATTCTAGGAAAGCATAGCAAACAGTCTTTTCATGATTCACATTCAAAAGCACATAGAAAACTTGAACTCATTCATTCATATTTATGTGGTCCATTGTCTGTTCCTTCTACAAATGGAAATAAATATATGATGACATTTATTGATGACTACACCAGAATTTGTTGGATTTATTTATTGAAGAATAAATCTGATCAAACATGGGATCAAACATCAAACAACTGTGCCTTACAATCCCCAACAGAATGAAGTAGTTGAAAGAGTGAATAGGACAATCTTAAATATGGTGCGCTCCATGATGTTTTTCAAAAATGTAAAATTGATGTTTTGGGCTGATGTGGTTCTACTTGTTGTATATGTAAAGAATAGATGTCTATCTAATGCTATTAGAAACAAGACTCCTTGTGAAATGTGGTATGGTCACATTCCTTCGGTAAAGCATCTCAGGGTCTTTGTTTCCACATGTTATGCCTTGATACCAAAGGTACATAGAAAGAAACTTGGTGCAAGAAGTCGCAAGTGTATCTTCCTGGGGTATTCTAACACCTCCAAAGCATACCATCTCTACGATGAAGTCAATAAAAAGTTTTTTGTATCTAGAGATGTAATCTTTCTTGAATTATCCAAAATTGACAATGTTGTTGACTGACAACTTGATCGATTGGATAGATTCGCAAATGCAAAATCATTTCAAGAATTTGATAATCATATTCCACACCTTGAAGGGGGGATTCGTATACTAGATCAACTTGTGGAATCTTCTTCTGAAGCACTCTCTTCCCCACATGAAACTCCAACAACGAATGATACTTTGAGTGATGTGATTGATAGAATTGGGAGATTCAATCTTGATTTAGCCCCAAAGTGGCTAACAAAGACACCTGAAAATGTTCACCCTGATGAGGTTTGAAGGACAAGAAAATGTTCATCCTGGCAAAATGGAGGCAATGTAGATGACTCTGATTCACCTATTGATATGGATGTTTCTTATGATTGTGAATTGAATTTGTCTACAGATTTTGAACCAACTTCCTTCAAAGAAGTTGCTTCTCATGAGGAATAGAAAGAATCAATGCAAAAGGAGTATGATGCCTTGATAAAGAATGGCACTTGGAAGCTGGTTGATCCTCCATTGGGAACCAAACCAATTGGCTACAAGTGGGTCTACAAGAACAAGTATAAAGCTAATGGCTCACATGACAAGTACAAAGCTAGGCTTGTGGCAAAAGGTTTTGCGCAGAAGGAAGGGGTTGATTATGAGGAGACTTTGTCCCCCACAACAAAATGGGCTACCATCCAGACACTCTTTTCCCTAACATATCAGAACGTTGGAGAGTCAATCAAATGGATGTAAAATCTGCTTTCTTGAATGGAGATATAAAAGAAAATATTTTTATGTCCCAGCCTGAAGGATTTGTTTTGAAAGGACATGAACATAAAGTATGTAAACTTGTGAAATCCTTGTATGGCCTCAAAAGCACCACGAGCCTGGTATGAAAAACTAACTGAGCATCTTCTGAAACTCAATTTCAAACATTATGATCTTGATGATGCAACTTTGTTTGTCAAGAAAGTTGGAAAAATAGTTGTATATATTGTGGTATATGTAGATGATCGTTTGATGACAGGGAACAATGAGAGCTACATTGTATCCATAAAGAAGGAATTGAGGAAAGGCTTTGAAATGACTGATTTAGGCTATGTTCATTACTATCTTCATATTGAAGTAACTCAACATTCGAAGTCCATATTCCTTTCTCAAAAGAAGTACATTGGAGATCTGTTGAATAGGTTTTGCATGTTTGAATGCAATCCTCTGACTACTCCAATGGAACAAAACTTAAAGCTCACATCCATTGAAGGAAAAGAATTTGAGGATGCAACAAAGTATAGACAGCTTGTAGGAAGTCTCAACTACCTCACTACTACTAGACCAGACATTTCATTTGTTGTTGGAATCCTCTCTAGATTTATGCAAAAGCCTTGTGAGGGACATTGGTTTGTTGCAAAAAGAGTTCTAAAGTACTTGAAGGGAAATGAAGACTTTGGACTCAAGTATACACAGGTGGGCGACTTCAACTTGATTGGATACCCTGACTCAGAATTCGATGGAGACAAAGAAACTGGGGTATCTACTTCAGGTTATGCTATGAGTCTTGGATCAAGAGTTGTCTCCTAGAGATCATGCAAACAATCAGTTGCAACGGATTCCACAACAGAGACAAAATATGTGGTAGCAGCTGAGGCAACAAAAGAAATTGTGTGGCTCGGGAAAATTCTAGAAGATTTGCACGTAAAACAAGTACATTTGACTCCACTCATGATTGACAATATCTCGGCAATAAAGTTGGCTAAGAAACCAAAGGTCCATGACCGAATGAAGCACATCAATACAAAATATCATCTAATTCGACATCATGTTGAGGCCAAAACAATCCATCTTCACCATTTTTCCACTAATGAGTAGATTCTACACATCTTCACCAAAGTGCCTTGAAGAGAAAAGCTTGAAATATTCAGAATGATGCTTGGACTCACCAACACCGGTTCAGATTAAGCAGGGCAATGTTGACACATAATCATAGGGATTGGATGAACAACTGTAAATAATGTAAATAAATAATAGAGAAAATGGAGAGTCATCAAGAGATGAAACTCAATAGTCACTCCCTCATGTATATAATAATGAATAGCCTAAATGAATATACAATCTCATTTGTCGAGGAGTTACCCCCTGGCCTGACACACCTGCATCGATGAGAGGCAGAATACAATTGTTGACTCATATTGCTAAATGTAAAAACGTGTATTCACATGGGCCTGCACATATTATCATACTGGAATAAATATATCGAAGAAGTCATTTGGCTATACTTTAGAAAGTTATGATATATGAAACTTCCAGTAAATCATATTTAAAGAAATAATAGATAATAACCGAAGGTGGGAAGTGACATCGGAAATTCTATATCGGCGATAGTATATCAAATATTTAAAGAGAAAGCATCTGATATTAAAGTCCCGATATATGCTAAGGATGGGAACATCAGATATCAAAAGTAGGAGGCATTAGGAATATTGAGATATTAGAAGTGTTGTGTGTGGCACACTTTATAAGTTTCGATATTGGCGAAGGTTAATATGCCAAGTGGCAGTTGCGGGGCTGGAAGCTCTTAAAGTATTTAATTTAAAAGGAAGTGACCAACTCAACTTTGCCTTTTAATAAAAGCCCCTTTAATAATTATATTAACTATCGAGAATATTTGATTGGAGAATGATTTTATCGTAACTTTATTATGAGGAAAGTTACAATATTATAAGAATGTTATATGAATCTTCCAATACTGAATTAATTTAATACAAAAAGGCCTATCAGTGTTTTAATGAATAGAAACAAAACTAATGAATACCCAAATTATGATGAAACAACAAATATGTCCATTGACATGTTGTAGATTATAAAGGATTGACTGCTTTCTTATCTGAAGTCTCCAAAATCAAGTCAATGAAGATCTACAAAATAAACAAAATAGAAATAATAATTAAACTATGAAAAAAATAAAACTAACAACATATTAAGATGATCTTGTTAATGCATACCTAGAAGAATATTGACTGTAAGTTTACCTCATGAATCTTCAAGTTCTCCCATGCATTTCTCAAAATTTGCATATGTTCAAACCTCATCTATTTATTCAATCTAAAATGTGAAGTAATGAGTTATTAATTACATCCACTTTAAATTTCCATCATAGGGATAGAGTGGTGAAAATGAGCATTTAGAAATACTTGTGAATCAAAAAATTGCCAAGCCATAACAATGCCTTGGAACTTCTTCATATATGATTTTATCACAAAAATATTTTTAACAATGTGACCAATTTTTTTGCAAAAAGAAGACAACCAAGTGCTCTCACAAGTGTGTATGATCCAATTATAAAGGAACTTGGATATGTTCAAAGCCACTTTGCTATAAAATGAAAGGGGATGCCAAGAAAAACCCAGGTTCATTAATTTCTTATTAAAAATCTGCAATAACAAAATAAATCCAAATAGAAAAAGAATCTAATCTAAATTAATCTATTCCTATTGTTAACTCAATGAAAATAAACATGACTAGGTATAGTCATACTTCCAATGTAACCACTCTCTCATTCTAACTCCTGCGTGTATGTATAGGTCAAACATTAGTAACAAGAATATAGTTAAATGAAGAAAAATAAATTTGAATATAGTATGTACACTAATTTCTAATATATTTACAATAAGCAACTTATTTACAATCGCTTTCTCGTAAAATGTCTTTTCTAGCTTATTTTTAATTGGGTCATAGAAATTTTGATAGATTTCCATTAAAGATTGGGAAGGGTTTGAAAGAGGGAATAACATGCCATATTGTGGAAATGCATTTTTGGATACAATGGCCTGCATGAAATTGTAAGTCTTATGTACATATGTTAAATTATTAACAATCTTCAGTTTAGGAGTTCCTTCTAAATGTCTTTCAAATGGGTCAATGAAATATGGAAGGAAGAAAGACACATTCAACGTAAGATCATTAATTGAATTAGATCTTTGATCATATCACAAAAATACACTCTCTTGTTGGCACTTCTTTTGAGAGGAAAGAAGAAAGAGATAAGAGATGAACACCAATTGGAAGAGTACTAGCTCTTGATGTTCATGATTAAGATTTGGAACTTCATTTTCCCATTGAGGAAATGCATCAATTGGGTATTCAATACTAAACTACTAAATATGCAGTATACGATATCTAAAAACTGAAAAAAGAAATCATAAAACAAATATGAAATCAAACAAAGTAAATGAAGGAATAATAATAAAATTAAATATAATATACATTATTGTTACAACTAGTGTTACAACACAATTATGACTGATTTAGAGTGATTTCCTCTTCAAAATAATTGGCCAAAATAGTACAGTTAAAATGATCACCACCACCAACTTGTGAATTAGAGAGAGGATGACGATTATGAATAGGAATTAGAGATTGATCATCATAAAATTCATGGATTGGATGGGTTCTTGAATGCTAAAATCATGAGTATGATTACATGTTTCAAAATGGGAGTCAATTAGAACAATTTTTGTATTGAGTTTCTCTTCATTTTTAAGTATGATTTGACTTTCATCATGAGGATTTAATGTGTAAGAAGATAAATCAACATCCTCAATGTCAGAGTATTATCATAAATGACTTCATAACATTCTCTACAATTCTATTTATTCTCATTCGATGTGTAAACACAAGAAGGAATATGAAGCATGTGTTCATTAATGCTAGAAGAATGACCAATAATTGACTCTCTATCTTGATAAAAACTAACAGGAAATTCCTTTATATCAGCTTCTCTGTTTTCTGGAATAACATTAAAGTAAAGAGGGGATAAATTGCTATCAACAAAAATATGAGGATAGAGGTGAAAATGAGAATTGGAAGCAACGAATCTGAAAATATCTCTATTTGCGAATTCGTGTAAATTCTTTCCATTGCAAATTTTAGATTCTATGTCATTTACTTGGATAATTGTGCTTTCTTGATCAGCATGAAAGAATTCGGACATTTCTACAACAGATTTCATATTATTGAAAACTTCAATTTCTTCTTTTACTTGTTGATTTATAATTTGATTTCCTAAATTTAATTCATAGTGATTTTCAGATTTCGTGGCATATAGTCCTTCAAGTTTGTTACTGATTTCTTCTTGTATTTGTTTATCAAATTTTTGCAAGCTTTGTGATAATTGTTCATTAGCATGATTATCATTAATATTGTAAGAGGTCGGTACTAGATTTAAGACATTATCATATATGGCTTAGGCTACTTCATCATGGTTAATATGCACCTCTAAATCAAAGTTTTAGATAATATGACTAGAAGTTGAAGGAGAGTCATAAAAGCTTGCAATTGTTACATACATATTTGAAATGGGAGGAACATAACAAATATACTCAAACCAATCGATTAATTCAATTTATGAAGGTTTATCTTTAACTTTGAATCTCAAGCAAATTAATTGAAATCTAACAGTAAAATTTAAGAGAGATTCATCTTCAAATCTTCGTAAATCTTTGAATTCATCACGTATGTGTTCATAATTATAACCATCAAATTTATAAAGGAATTTTGTGATCAAATGATTCCAATTGTGAATAGAGGCAACTAGAAGAGATTGACACCAGCTTTTGGCTTTTCATAAGAATGTAAGTGTAAAAATGTTGCATAAAATGCCTTTCATCAATATCATGAAAAGTAGAATTTGATTTTTTTTTAATAAATTGTAAAGCATGATTAAATATAGAAAAAATCTTCTTACTGCTAAACTTTATCTTTGACATGTGTCTTACTATTTCTGGTGGAGTATTGGCAGATGAACGTCGAGAGATACAACTCTAAATTGGAAGTTTGAGAGAAGCCATTGTGATTAAATAGAAAAATTAAAATACAAAAACTCCAAAAGACAACAAGTCGTCATGCCCTCCTTCTATTGCCAAAAATGTTGTAGGCTCTAAATCTCTACCTACAACAATATAAGGGAGACCATCTAGTAGAGAACTTAAAACAACTCATTTTCTGTTTGGAATTATGTTTTGAACTGGTTAAACTAGGTCTAGTTACCTTCTCTCTATCTCTACTGGTTTAAAGTATGAATTTCAACTACCAATAGAGAAAAGACATCAAATCAAATCTTCTTTATGATGAGGCTAGAAAGTGATCTTTAAGAAGATCTAGAGCTCAACTAGGCCACAACTAAAGCTTGCCTCTTTGATAAGAGGACTTCTAGAAATGTAATGATTAATCTAAATGCAAAATAATCCTAAAATGCAAGCAAAAGGAAAGAAATCCTAAGCATATCACGATTAGGAAGATGTAGATCTAACCCAACCGAGAGTAAAGTAATTAAATGATTGAGATTTTAGATATGTTTAGCTTGTAATGAATATCAATCTAACAAAGTAGTTCAATTATGTGATATTATGAATACCAAAACACATCTTGTTTAGAGATCTATTAACAAGAATAATTAATCAACAGAATTTAGAAAGTTATGAACTATGATGACTAAACACTGAAGATCTGAGAAAATGAACTATAGCCACTTTGTGATTTTGAGATTTCAGGTCTCATAATGTCTTTTAAAATTGAGAATTGGAATATATTACCGAGACCTTGAAAACACATCATTTTGATTGTTCTACAATTTTTGTGTGGTAATTTTGTGGGACTGTTAGTGAAAATGAAATAATTAGTAAAAATTAACTAGGAATTAATATCTACAATGAATTACTAATTTATTTACAAAAATTAAAATAATATACATTTTGTACATTTTTTAACCAAGAGGGTAAAATTATCAAACTTCAGATGAGCATCATTTGCAAACTGTGTAACCAAATGAGATGAAACAAGTATAGATAGAAATCTAGTGAAAATTCAAACTCAATGAAGTAATCAAAAAATAAACCCAACAAAAATGAAAAAAATGACGAAATTGTAAGACACATAACCAAAAGAAAATATTAAAAAGGTGATTTAGCTAAAAAATTATGGAAAGGGTCCTCATTATTTGGATAAATAAGTCAAAATGGGAGTGTTGATTTTTCACTACAACAAGTCCTAACTCTGTCCTTCCATTTTGAGCTCCATATTTTCATAATGCAATCTAGCCACTAGTTTCTCTTTTGACCTCATGAATTAGGAGGCATGTGCTATAACGTATTTTTTCCTATATTGAGTCAGTAAGAGACCATTGTCCATTATTAGGCTTGTTGACCTTAATACACACTTTATCTTTTATGATTAGCTCTTTTAGCAAGATGGTCACTCCCATAATTCTAACATGATGTGTACAATCACTATGATGCAATGCATAATATAGCGATGTGGTTTCTTAGTTTCTTTGTACAAGGAGTGACCATGGTCAAAGTTTCTAGAGTTTTTCATTCCCAAGGATATCAACTGAACCACTTGTGCACGGGTTGGCTTGGGGTAAATTATTATAGAAATTTCCTAGCTTCTTGAGCCCATAAGTGTTCAGGTACTTTCTCCCATAAGATGCAATGAGCCTATATAATTTGACCCTATCAAGAGTAAAGGAGTTAGATACATAAAGAGAGAGAGCTTGGTTTTACCACCATTTGGTGTGAGGTTACCCTTGATTTAGGAAGTGCTTAGGTTGAAGATTGAGGAGGAGCAATGAAGACCTTAAGGAACGATGATGTATATTCATATTATGGGATAATAGAGTTGGTTGATGCCTTTCCCATCATATTGCCATCTATTGTTTGCTTTATGTTTATACATTGGATTTCAATTATGCTAATGCTAATGGGTTGTGTAGGTTACCAGCGTAAGAAAGAAAGGAGTGAAGATCTTTGGTTTTTCTTTAAGCTGGAAGCACCAAATAACAACTTCTCTAGATATAAGGTATGTTCCATTAATCCACTTTGTAATTTCTATATTTATATGGATGCATGTGAGATTGACTTGATTGCAACCATTACATAGACTTGCTGGAATGTACACACAACAAGTCTTGGCTAATTCATTAATGTACCCACGAAGAGGTACTATATAGAATATGGATAATATCAAAATCTTTATTTCATCTAAACTTTAAGGAGAAATTATGGTGAAATAAGAATTAGATGACAAGAAAAAATCATAATATTACAAGATCAACCCTAATTTACAAGGTCATAAATTTCTGTTGTAAACAACACAATCCACATTCCTAAAATAAGAATAAATTCTCAATGGCTCCAACGTCATAAGTTTAAAAAAATTTGTCATTTTTATCGTACTAAAATAGTTAAAAATTAAAAACATTTTTTCTTAAAACTTAATACATACACCTACATTAAATTATGTAATTTACCAAAACTATGGTAACTTTAAAAAATTCTCTTACTACTTTTTAATCATGAGAATAAAAATTTTAAAAAATACCAAATAAATTGTTTTTTAAATAAAGTAAAAAATTTAAATTTTAATTTTAATATAAAAAAATACCAAATAAAATGTTTTTAAATAAAAATTTATAATGATAATTTTGACACATATATTAAAATTTTTAATCTTAATATAAAAAATACCAAATAAAATGGGTTTTAAATAAAAATAAAAATTTATAATTATAATTTAAACAAACATATATATATAACTTTTGCAATCGTATTTATTTTACATTTTCAATATCTTAATTAACCATGAATAATTAATTTAAAACTTGTACATGTCTTTATTTCTCTCACACCCTTTAATAAAAAAGCTGTATAAATCTGGTTATTTATTCTGAAATTATTTTTCAAATAATTCAATTATAAATTTACAAACTTTTATTAAATTAATTCAGCAAATAAAATTTTTCATCATCATATGAAATGAATTCAAGGTTCAATTATGAAAACTTTGAAAGAAGATGATAAAACTGAAAATAGCTGCTACACCAAAATTAGCTGCGAAAAACCAACAAGAGTTGCCGGAATATTTGAAGTATTTGGTGTCAGTAGACATTAACCATCATCATCATTTATATAAATTAAATAATCAATAAATGTTAATAAATAATTTTTAACTTAAAAACACGAATGTTGATGGAAAAGCATGACCGTTTGAAAACGTTGATTTCATCGGGATTCTGTACACCATTAAATATATTATCAGATTATTAAATCTGACATTCATGTAACCTTAATTAGATTTAAAAATAAAAACGACCACTCAATGTACTGCCTGTATTTACTTCATTCATTTTTTCTGCCAGGTAAATTCAGCAGCCACAAAATTCCTCAGTTCGTGTCCAGGGGCAATCAAACAACTACTGGATTCGACGAAGAAAGACACTGAGAGGTCGAACATGGCCAAGTTGGGATCGTGCAGTAGCAGTCATGTATTTCAAACAGCAAGTAGTATCATGCGACAATTCTCTGTCAAGCCTGCCGGACTTCATTGGATGCATCTAATCAATAGACTCTCCGACTGGATGCATCTAATCAATAGACTCTCCGATTATTAGGCACTGCATGCAGCCTATGCGCCTGAATTTTAGGTTGCAGACGAGCTAAATGGCAACCGGCTTCATTCCTTTACTCTTAGTTACTGTTAATAATTCTCTGTTTGGCAAAAATCCTTCTCATGCCTCTGTACTTCTCCTCCATTGCCAGTGTACTATCCTCCCTCTTAGATTTCACTGGTCATTTCCGAGGAGACCTCCATGTGCTGCAGTCACTTCCCGTCCGCATTCTTCCCTGCATGAACTGGAAGTTTGTGTACTTTCAATGCATGAACCTTCAAATACATTTTCAAATAAAATGTAATGAATCAACAATTAACCTTAACCTTTGTCTGCAAAACTCCATAGCAAAAAGGGGAGGCATAGTATAAATGGGTAGACATCAATGGGCTCAATTTCACTGCCATAAACTCAAAGGATAGCATAATATTAATAAATAAGCCAATCTCCAACCGGAGTTTTTCTACTTAGTGGACCATCCTTCTAAATCTATCTTGTAAATCTATTGTCATCCTTTTAGGAACTTGACCCATTCACAAAGTATGTATAAGTGTGAATAGCAATTTGTTTGAAAAGTTAAGGTAGAGAGAGGTTGAGGTTGGTGTTTAACTCTCTCACTATTAGTGTTTGATTTTAGGAAATCATATGCTTAGTTTATATTGATTAGTTTTAAAGAATAAATACCTCCACACAATTTCACCATTTTGGACATCTTGCTTAATTATTAGAATTCGAATGCTCTAGGGTTTTTCATGGTGGTGAATCCATTTATGCATTCAAAAAGTATTTTAAAAAGAAAAAAATCACAATCTTACTTGAAATTGTATCACTTAATTCCTATGGAAAAGACTATTTGGTTTATAAGTTATACTTCACCACTTAAAATAGAACTCATAAGTACACTATTAAACTATAAATCCTCCTATAGGGCCATCTTTCAAGAATTTAAATGTGATTATGACAAATGTCATAATAATATAAGATTGGAAAACCTTACATGTGTCAAAGGCCCAACTGTTTCCAATGACATAAACCTTAGTCATAAAATGGAACCTTAGTCATAAAATGGATTCAACATGAGCTATTAGATGCACTGGATGGAAACTAAATGTGAAAAGGACTTGCATGTTCATATCCAATAACTCTCTCATACATGTGATCTACTAAAATGTTTGTTATTAGGTCCATCACATGGTTTTTCCTAGTAAAACAATGTGCAACTCCCGATAAGATATTAACATCAATGATTGGATCAAATTGATTTTGTTTATTAGAGTAATTGTGATGCCTTTAGCATATTATTTATGACATAATTCTAATTATGATTCAAATCATGATTTTGGATTGAGTGAACTTACATCGATAGATCTTTCATCCTAACTTTTCATTATAACCTTCTTAATCAATGTTAAGCATAAGGCTATGCTTAAAATCATAGAAAATGGTTTATTTAACAAGATAATATTTATAGTTTTTTAAAAGTTCTATTCTATTATAGAAAATAAAATTTAAATACAAAATTGTTGGGCAGCGAATCCCCCGCGTAATAGTTTTGGGGCTTAAAGTCCACAATTTTGGGTAAAAGTATGGTAAAGGTTTCGCGAAGTGCACAAAGCGCGAAATGTAATGAGTCAAGTCAAAGGGTTGTCCGCCCGAAAATAATGTAAGAAAATAGAAAGTGAGTCGGCCTACCCATGGTCCTCAGACCATGGGAATGTATAAATAGAGTAAGGCTCTAAGGTTAGAAGTCAGTTTTTGGTTTTGATCTCAAATGTTATGGGTTTATGAAGATAATATTCTCTTTGCATCTGTAAGTCCGAGTCGAAGGTGTTGGTAGATAGATAGAGGCTCTACAGCTATGTGCGCAGAGGCTTGGTAGAGTCTGCAGCTGTGTGCGCAAACCTCTGCAACTAAGTGCGCAGGGCGGATCTGGTTGTATGGAACATGAGATAAGTAAAGATAAGAATTTCTGAATCATTGTGTGTTTTATCTCGAAACTATCTGTTTGCTTATGTTCAGAACTTATGAATATTTATGACTATGCGCACTGGGTATTACCATTAAATGTTTGCTTAAAGACAGTAAGAATTAGATCAGATCTATAATAATCACATTAACAACAAGAATCTAACAAGTGCCTCATTGTTGAGCTACACGAAGGCCTGACAGCTGAGCAGAGGAGCAGGAGTGCGCCGATCGGTTCATGACCCTTCTAGTCCCCATCAAGACATCCCCAGGGTGCAGAAACTTGTTTCCACCACCCTCCCCTACTACCTTGGGTGAGACTTCAATCCGCGCTCCGTAGACTGTTGTTGAAAGTGCCGGTAGTGTGGGATTTGTTTGGCTAAAACACTTTTGAACCTGGGTCAAGCCCCAACAAGCCAACAAATGGTTCCGCTACTGGGACGAGTTGGCCAAGAAGTTGTGTTGGTGAATGTAAAAATATTCTAAGTGTAAATTTGGGGTTTCCTCAAGATTATAACTTACATATATATTGATATTTCGAGCAGACTCATTATAGAGAGTTTCCCCTCCCAGTTATAATGTTGTGCATTGTGTTAATTTTGATGAACGTTTAACTGTTGTTTTATAATGAATGAAAGTACTTGGTAAAAGGAGAAAATAAACTAAGTATAGATGTAAGGTGTAGTCCATGACCATGAGTATTGGTGAAAAGAAAAGGGTCGGTGGTGCCGCACCTCCTATAGTGCGGTTGGAAGAGTACCGCCAGTGTAGGGGCATGACGAGGAATGCCACAAGAATCCGAGAAGTCAAGATTTTTTGAATACTAATGGATGAAAACATACGACAATGGATCAACCAGTAGCCCCGTCTATCTTCTAAGGTGTGTGAAGAACATGGCTAATTTTAAGGTGGATATGCGCCATGTATACATCCAGGCAAGCAAGGACCTAGAGAAAATGTGGACCATGCTTCCCTTCATTGCCATCGACGATGCAATTTTCACGGTGCTCGATACCTGGCCATCAAAGTGGCGCAGCCCAGATGTGGTAGGGCGTGATGAGACCACCATCCAAAAACAAAAGGTTGAGGCCAAGTTTCTAGCATAGTAGAAGTAGAACGAATAACTCATTACAGGAGTACGGGCGGCCCGGCAGGTAGCGCAGGCTCCCACAAGCAAGGCACTAGCAGGAGGGGTTGCTACAACAGAGGACGAAAGCGGCCCAAACGTGACCACAGAGATGGATATAGTGATAGAAGGTGCGGTGCCAACCACCACCTATTCACCCTTAAAATGACTGCGTGCAACAGAACGATCAAGGTCACGGAAGAAGACCAAGGCGTCCAAGTTGGAAGGGGAACTTATTAGATTGACTGGGGATGACCTATGTGACATCGGGGATACCGTTCACAAAGTCACCAAGGAGGCGCTCAACGAAGCCATGATAGAGCAGTAGACTATGTTGGGGGCACTTAGTGCACAACTGCAAGAACTCAGAGCATGAGCCCCACAGCTGGGAATAGTCGCTACCCATGGAGCTACACGTATGTCATCAACTGAGCAGCTGCTACAGGCCAAAATGGCTAATACTATCACACTCCCGGCAAGAGAAATGACAACAGACAATGCGGTAGATAAAGGTGTGGTAGGCCTGCTTACAGGCCTTGGATTAAATTTGGCTGCCCTCCCATGTGAGAGCTTATATGAGCTCCAAGATGGTGCAACGACGAAGGTCTGTGTTAGGGAAGGACGTGTGGTACAGATACTCAGTGAGTAACAAATTAACATTGAGGAGTTGAGCCTCCAACGTGATGAAGCAGTAGCACAAAATCGGCAGCTGGATAAAATTGTGGAGGAAACGTCTTGTCGTGCCCCTGAGCTCGAGATTACGGTAGATTTACCTGTCGGCATACGGATCCACAAGTTGGCCAGTGGGTTCCGCGAAGCGAAGGAAGAAGTAGCAAGGATCCAGTTGGCCCTCAACATGCAAATCGTAGAACTGAAACTTAAATCGTAGCTCTCTACACCACCAAAGGTCACAGAGCAGTGGAAAGGAATCATTCAATCTAAGTAGGAAGCAATAGCACATGGCATGCAGGAGTGCATCAGCTTGTTGGATTAGTCACTTATCACGGTCACTTCACTATAGGAAGGCCCAACCTTACAGCAGTTGGAGACAGAAGCACGGGAGTTACAACAAGCTTATGATAATGTCAGGGGGACTGCTCAGACAGTTGCTATTACGCAGCAATTGGCCAAGATGAGGGAGGCTCAGGTTCTCAAAATACAAGTGAATGCCGCTTGACAGAAGGAAGCAGTGCTTAAGGAATGCCTCCAACCTTGGCTTGATGAGGCCTTCACAGTCTCCAACAACATCAAGGGAAAGTTAGCACACATGCAGGAAGTATATGAACCTGGACAAGCAACTGAAACTGATACTGATGCATCGGTGGCTCGCGTCCAACGGGTATAGCAAATGGTAGAAGACTTTGTTGCGAGTGTAAGTAAAGAAAAGAAGTTGCTAAATGACCTCTACGCGAATATTGCTGCACCAACTGAGTGACTCGGGATGAGTCATGATGATTGTGTTAGGGGCCTGTTGGGTAGCAGATCCCCGACGTAACGGTTTTGGGGCTTAAAGTCCACAATTTTGGGTAAAAGTATGGTAAAGGTTCCATGAAGTCCATAAAGCACGAATTGTAATGAGTCAAGTCAAAGGGTTGTCCCCCCAAAAATAATGTAAGAAAATAGAAAGTGAGTTGGCCTGCCCATGGTCTACAGACCATGGGAAAGTATACATAGAGTAAGGCTCTAAGGTTAAAACTCAGTTTTTGGTTTTGATCGAATGTTATGGGTTTATGAAGACAATATTCTCTCTATGTCTGTAAGTCTAAGACGAGGGTATTGGTAGATAGATAGAGGCTCTGCAGCTATGTGTGCAAAGGCTTTGTAGAGTCTGCAGCTGTGTCCATGGACCCCTGCAGTTGAGTGCGCAGGGTGGATCTAGTTGTACGAAATAGGAGATAAGTAAAGATAAGAATTTGTGTGTTTTATCTCGAATCTATCTGTTTTCTTATGTTCAGAACGTATGCATATTTATGATTGTGTTCACTAGGTATTACTATTAAATTTTTTCTTAAAAATAGTAAGAATTAGATTGGATCTATAATATAGCCCCACGGGGGTTGGCGAGTTGGTAATCACAATGCGGTGAAGTTCATTAGAAAGGTGGGCTCCGTACTGAAGGTCACGAGTTCAAATCCCCTGGACTTACCTTGGAGTTGTATAGAGGGGCAAGCACAGCTCCCAGTGGTTCTAGAGGTAGCGGTCAGAATCAACCCTGTGTAACGCGAGTCACGAGGTTGCCCCTATTGCTAATTCCACTGTAATAAATAAAAAAAGATTCAATATATAATAATCACATTAACAACAAGAATCTAAGAAGTGCTCATTATCAAGCTACACGAAGGCCAGACAGCTGAGCAGAAGAGTGCGAGTGCATCGATCGGTTCGCCACCCTTTTGGTCCCCATCAAGACATCCTTAGGGTGTGGAAACCTGGTTCCAGCACCCTCCCCTACTACCTTGGGTGAGACTTCAATCCGCACTCCACGGACTTTTGCCAAAAGGGCCGATAATGCAGGATTTGTTTGGCTAAAACACTTTTGAGCCTAGGTCAAGCCCCAACAAGCCAAAAAGTACCTAGTTTTGCTTGTTAGGGGTCTACCACTAGGGAAACTAGACCACTGAAAAAACAATAGAGCCACTATGACCTGCAAAGTTAAGGAGACATAGCTTCCAACGTAGCTACCACACCCCCTAGGTTAACTTTCCTTTTCCACATCTCTTCCATAATCAAGAGAATTTTTTTATCGGCATCTTTCTTTTCTAGCATAACCTAAGCAAGCATGGATTTCATCCTCCAGTACAGGTCTATGGTTAGTAGGTATTGATTTTTCCTGCCTTGAGTGTACCCATGTCCAAGCACCCATTGAGGAGCATCCTCCAAGACTTCATGATCCTATATACATATATGTTCATAAACCACATTGTCTTCCAAGTCCTACAATTCTTTTTTAATTGTTATGAGAGTCTTGTATCTAAGTTTGATCTGGATTTATGAAGGAACAAAATGAAATACATATATAAATAGAAACATAGAGATGCAAAAAAATAAAAATAAATAAATAAATAAAAAATAAAAAAAATAAATATATATATATGTGTGTGTGTGTGTGTGTGTGTATCTATATACACACACACACAAACACACACACACCAACACATATATATACACACACACACACACACACACAGATATAATATATATATTATATATATATATATATATATATATTAAAATTAAAATTAAAAAATAAAAAATAAAAAAATCAATTCATTAATAACAAAGTATTGAAAATTGTTTACATGCATAATGAAAATAAACTAGCTCATCTGATCGTAGTTTATATCTGAGAAGAGATGTGCGGCTCAAGGGCCTTTTTATTATTGAACAACAAATGGAAATCATAAACAACCAAAACCCTAACCATATGAGATCAACGCTAAGAGTTTGTGAGCCCTGTTGGGTTTAAATGGACAACCAACTTCTCGGGGTTGTAACTTTGTCATATGATCTTCGTTTGGCACGTGCGATACATTGTTAGAAAGGTCTCTTCGAGTACTACAATTTTGTGGCGGGTTCATGCCTATAGTAATGGGCTATGGCCCAGTTTCAGACCTCAAAAAATGGTGTTTACGAGGTTAAACCAACTCTGGAAGTTCAAGATCTAAAAAACTACTAAAAATTAGTAAATTGTGCTATAATCAAGGAAAATAGTGAAACTAACTAGAGGTCTAGGTGGAATAGGTAGGTGGCCACCAATTTCCACCTAGATTAGTCCCCCCCGATTAGGAATCCATGGTCCCCATTGCATGCAGAGCCTCCATGGGGTGAGGAAATTTCTATTGAACCTTGTCCCTAGTGATCCACTAGCCCTGGGGAAGGATTTGGCCTTCTTTGACAACTCTATATAGCTGGATTTTCTTCTTGCAAGTGTTTTTGGGTTGTGTGTCCTTGATCATATCTATTGTGGCATATTCGATACAACATATGATGAGCTCTGTTGGTGTCAACTGATCAACAATGTCTGACATGTCCAACAATGGGTAAAAGTATGGTTGTAGCCATTCCACATTGAATACTAGGTGCAGGCCAAGGAACGTGGAATGTTGAGCTCGAAAGCAATGTCTCCTATAGCCTTAGTGATGGTATAAGTCCCATATTGGAGTGGGCAAAGCTTGTGGTGGGTCCCAGTGAAGTGCTCCTTCTGCAAAACAAAACTTTGTCACCCACCCGAAACTTATGTGGCACCCAATATTGATCATGAAGTTCTTCATACTTAGACTTTTCACTCTCCAATATGTCATGGAATTGTTGGTGGATGTGATGAATGCATTCAATGAAGATGGTAGCTATCTCAACTTCGAATTGGACAAGGGTCAAATCTGCCTAAAGAGTTGCAAGTAGTATGGCAACGTCAATGGGACATAGTGGCTGGAATCCCAACCCCACCTAAAAGGGGTTGTGGTGATTTGAGCTCTGGAGAGCTCTTTTTTAAATGTGTTGGACATAGGGGAGGCTTTCATCCCATGTTCATGTATGCTTCAAGTTTTACATGTGTAGGATGTCCACAATCATTCTATTGACAACCTCTGTTTAGCCATCAATTTGGGGGTGGAAGGTCATGGACATACTGAACTTGGTATCCAATAATGGCTAGAGGCTTGACCAAAATGTACTTAGGAACATGTTGTCCCAATCTGAGATAATGGATTGTGGGATTCCAAAGTGTATCCATACTCATTCAAAGATGAGTTTGGTAGTGGCTTCTACTCATATATTCTTTTTGTAGGATGCCAAAATGGCCATCTTATATAATTTATTAACAACCACGAAAACATAGTCATTTCCACGCTTGGTACAAGGAAGGTCCGACATGTAATCCATGGAGATGGATTCTGAGGGTTGGCCAGGAATAGGCATAGGAGTATACAATCTTTTCTTCTTGATTGTAGGTTTGATAATGGTGCAGGAAGCACAGGATCTTATGTACTTCCCAACATCCTACCAAAGGTTTGGCCAATAAAAATACTTCTTCAGTACTTCCACTATCTTTTCTACCCAAAAAGGTCCAATGAATTGATTGTAGAGTGCCTCCCAAATCATCTTGGAATGATCGCTTGAAGGTACATGGAGAATTATCTTAGATTGGAACAACATGTTCCTAAGTACATAATATGAAGACCCCATCAGGCATCTTGTAAATTTTTTCTTGATTTACTGAGCCTTCCAAGACCAAGTCGGCCTACCAACTTGTCAAGTTAGCCTAGAAGCTAGAATTCATACCCATTGAAGACCTATATATAGGAGACAGTTCAACCTCATTTGGATACATTCATTCCTCTCTCTCTTATTTAAAGGAAGAAGTAGAAAATGGTAGGGAAGAAGGTAGAAGAAGAAGAATAAGTGTTTTGGGTTCCTCTCTCTCTCTATTTCTCTCCACACATACGAAGAACAGAGGTAAAATTTGGCATCTTTTCACTAGTGTTTCCGATATTTTGCTAGGGTTTGTTTGTGAATGTTCAATATGATGAAGAAGGACTGAAGGAAGGGCCAACAAAGTCCCCTTATAGATCCAGAAGACAAATTAGGTCAAACGAGGTAGCTGGAGGCAATGAAGAAGTAGTTCTAGTCCACACATGTGAAGTAACAGTTATTATCGGGGGGCCAAAGTTGCAGATCTGCAATTAGGGATGAAAATTTGTGGTTGGAGGTCAAAGATGAGATTCTATTGGGTTTGGAAAGAGGTAAAGCAAGCACATTATTGAGAATTTTATCTTGGTCTTGGAAGGACTTCAATGTTTCTCAAAGGTCTTGGTATTCATTAATAAATAATCTATAAGAAGAGATTGAAGGGTTTTCCTCTCAAGAGGAGTGGTTTTTCCCTGGATTGGAGCCTACATATTGTGTACTTGTATCTTCTTGATCTTCTTGTTTTGGTAGTTGTTTCATGATTCAAGAACACACTATAATAATAAGAAGAAGAAGTTAATCTTAATAAGTAAAAATACATCACAAGCAGTTATCATAGTTAGAAGAATCATTAATGTTATCTTCCCCTAGATTCTTCATCATGGTATCCAAGCTATGGTTCACATAGGGCATGAAGAAGGTCAACTCTACTATGAAGAGGATTTAAAAGAAGTGTTCATCGTTAGCAAGTCTCATCAAACAAAGTTTCAAGGTAGTATGGAATAGTCTTGTCTCTTCCAAAAATCTCAAATCTTCAAAGAATGAAGGATTGTTCTTAGCCTGCACCGGAACATTTCAAGATGAAATTATATGGGTGATAGATAGTGGAGCTTCAACACACATGACTGGATACCACAAGAAACTTAAAACCCTATCCAAAGGGAAGTACTCATACTCTGTGGAGCTTGGTGACAACAAGAGCTATCCAGTAAAAGGCATTGGATCTACATCAATTGAGATGGAAGTAGGAGGTAACATTCATCTCAACAACCTTCTATATGTTCCAGGTTTGTGCAAAAACTTTATTTCTATTTCATCATTAGAATAAAAAGGAGATAGATTTTCTTTTATAGATGGTAAAGTAGTTTTTTGGGCTAAATATTCAAGCATTGAAAAAGCTAGAACCATTGGAGTTCGAGAAGGAAGACTCTACAGACTCTCATATCCTCTAAGTCAAGCACTTCTCCACATTGAGGTAAGTCCATGTGAAATTTGGCATAAAATCTTGGACCATCTTCATTACAAGATCTTTCCAGCTCTAAACTCCATTATAAATGTGATACCAAATCTCAAAGGATACCATGAAGGAGTTTGAAAAGGTTGTGCCCTAGGAAAGAATGCAAAGAAACCATTTGCACATAGTACATCCAGAGCTCAATAGATTCTAGACCTCGTCCACTCCAATGTATGTGGTACCATGTCTAAATCACTTGGATGTCATCTATATTATGTTACTTTAATTGATGACCATTTAAAGAAAAGTCAGGTTTATCTACTTATATCCAAGGACAAAGTATTCATAAAATTTCAATAATTTAAGGCAGAGGTAGAAAATCTTATAGAAAGAAAGAAAAAGAATATAAGTTCAGATAATGGAGGCCAATATACTTCCAAAGAACTCATTTCTTTCTGTAAGGAGGTTGGGGTTAAGAGGGAGATTTTAGTTCCATACAATCCTAGGCAAAATGGAGTAGCTGAATGAAATAATAAAGCTATAGAAGAAAGTGTGAAGGTTATGCTCATTACCAAAATTTCTATGGGGACGAGCAACGAAGACTACAATATAAATCCAAAATAGAAGTCCTCATAGGTCACTTGGAAATATAACTCAAGAAGAAGTCTTCACTAGGAAGAAACCAAATATTGATCATCTCGGAATATTTGGGTGTCCTGTATATATTCACATTCCCAAGTACAAAAGAAAGAAGATAGATCCCGCAAGCAAGAAAGAAATATTCATTGGATATAGAAACTCTTCAAAGGCTTATAGGATCTACATAAAGGAAGGACATCAAGTAGAAGTAAGCAGAGATGTAATTTTTTATGAGATCATTGCCTTTAGGAAATCTAAAGATCTCCCATTCGATTCTAATGAGGAGGATCTTCCTATGTTTGAGGAAGAAGTTAATAAGGAAGAAGAAGTCTCTCATAATGAATAAGAAGGTCCCAGTGAACCAATCTCTCTCCCTGAAAGAGGAAAGATACCTAACTGGCTAACTTATATACTTCAAGAAGCATAAGGTCACATAGCAAGAGGAAGATTTAGGGAGAGCAAGAAACTAAAAAGATACTCAGGATATGCATCATACATGTTGAAGCTGATCAAATATGAACCTTCCACATTCGAAGAAGAAACCAAACACCAAGAATGGAAGAATGCAATGAATGAGGAATACCAATCTATTATGAAGAATGGAGTCTCAGAAATTGTCCCAAGACTAGAAAAAAATTAGTGGTAACCTCTAAGTGGTTATATAAGATCAAGCATGTTGCAAATGGAACAATAGATAAATTCAAGGCTAGATCCATGGCTCGAGCCTTCTCTCAAGAAGAAGGCTACTATGAAGAGACCTTTGCTCCCACAACAAGGTATACCATGATCGGGTCTCTGATATCTCTGGAAGAATCAATGGGATAGAAGGTACATCAAATGGATATCAAAAGAACATTATTGAATGGTACCATTGATAAAGAAGTGTACATAGAAAAACCCTTGGGATTCAAATTAAAGGGTACATAAGCTAATGTTTTCAGATTGAAGAAGGCACTTTATGGCTTCAAGAAAGCTCCTTAGGCATGGTATGCCAGAATTTGTCAATACTTGTAAAGGTTTGGTTTCAAGAAAATCACAACAGATCCCAATCTCTACATCAAAGTAGAAAATGGTGAACCTATCATCATTCTTATATATGTAGATGATATTATAATAACTAGTGATCAAGAAAGAATTCAAGAATGTAAGAAATTGTTGGCGGTTGAATTCGATATGAAGGATCTAGGACTTATGCATTCTTATTTGGGACTGGAAGCCTGACAAGAACTGAATGAAATTTACCTGGGACAAGGAAAGTATGTGATCAAGCTATTGAAAAGATTTGATATGATGGAATGAAAACCCATGACAACTCTCATGATCAGGAACTTGAAAATGTTAAGGAATTTTGAATCAAGTCCAGTGGATCCTAGTAAGTACAGACAATTGACTCACTCCTTGATGCATCTAGTGAATACTAGACCAAACATATGTTTTGTAGTAAATGTTCTGATTCAATTTCAAATGGAGCCTAGACATGATCATTTGATAGCTGCCAAGCATATACTGAGATATTTTCAGGGAACCATCCATTGCCGCCTGGAGTATGAAAAAGGAAAATATGTTCATCTAGAAGGATTTATTGATTCCAATTGGGGAAGCAACGAGAAGGATGGAAGAAGCACTATAGGATGATGTTTTAGCTTGGGATTCTCCATGGTCTCTTGGATGAGAAGAAAACAAGAGACACTGGCTTTGAGTAATGTTGAGGTTGAGTACATTGCACCCTCTGAAGTAAACAGGGAAGTGGTCTAGTTAAGGAAGATGCTATCTGATATGTTTATAGGACCGTTGGACCCTACTGTACCACATTGTGATAATATAGTTGTATAATAATGTCTATGGACCCAGTATTTCATGGAAAGATGAATAACATAAATAAAAGTTACCACTACATTCGAAAGTTGGCACAAGATGGTGTACTGAAGTTGGAGTATATCCCCACCAACGATCAAACTGCTGAAATTTTGAAAAAATCTCTTCCCAATAAGAAGCTTGTGTATTTTATAAACAAGCTTGGATCGGTTGACATATCTTCCCTAGTTGAGAGGGAGAGATAGAAATATCATTCTTGTCTTAATTTTTGGAAGAAATAATGGAGGATTGAATAATCATCTCACATCTAATACTCTTTGAGGATGTGGTAGAGAATCTAAGATAAGATTAGGCAAGAGGACCGATATTATTTTAGGGTTGGGGACCAAAGATAAGGATATTCCTAGAAGGTCATACTCGATGAACAACCGGGTGGATATGTATCTTGAGAGGCAATGATGAAGGTATCTATAATCATTGGTATCACCAACATTGTGCTTTGATCCACTGAGAGATAGAGATGTTAGTCAAGGCCTTGCTATGTGACAATGTTGGTTATAATGATGCTATATATATGGATTACAAGTTTGACTCTTCTTATGAGAACTCTTCAATATTGAGAATGGCCATGTACAATTTTTGAATGCCTCCCAAGTTAAGAGGGAGTGTTGAACAAAGTGTAAATCGGTTAGGTCTCCATAAATATGAAATGTACTTTTTATTCTTGTATTTTGTAAAAGAAAGAAAAATGATTATTATTATTATTGAGTTTGGGTTTCTTGCCCAAGAAATTTGTTTTGTAGGTCAAACACTAATTGAAAGTTCTTCTAGGGTTTTCCTAGGTCAAGTCAAATAGGGACATTTTCATAATATGAAGACCCCAGCAGGCATCTTGTATTATTTTTTTTTGTATTTCACTGAGCCTTCCAAGACCAAGTAAGCCTATTAGCCTATAAAGTCAACCTAGAAGCTAGAATTTGTACCCCTGGAAGACATATATACTGGAGACAGTTCAACCTCATTCAAAAAATTCATTCTTGTCTCGCTTATGCAAAGGAAGAATCAGAAAAGGGTAGCAAATAAGGTAGAAGAATAAGATGAATTTTTTTGAGTTCCTCTCTCTCTCCTTATCTCGATACATGTGAATAAGAGGGTTGGAATTCTGTAGATTTTCTCTAGGGTTTCTACTGTTTGGCTAGGGTTTCCTTCTGAGGGTCCAAAGTGATGAAGAAGGACTAAAGGAAGGGCCAAAAAGGTCCCCTTCTATATCCAGAAGACAAATTAGGTCAAGCGAGGTAGCCAGAGGAGAGCAAGAAGAAGTTCTAGGCCATATGTGTGAAGTAGCAACTATTGTCAGGGGGCCAAAGTTGTAGATCTATAGTTAAGGCTGAAAATCTATGGCTGGAGGTTGAAGAAGTGTTTCTAGAAGAGATTCTACTAGGTTTGGAAAGCAGTAAAGAAACCATATTATTTAGAAGTTGATTTTGGTCTTATAAGGACTTCAGTGTTGGTCAAAGGTCTTGGTATTCATTAATAAAGAATCTATAAGAAGAGATTGAAGGGTTTTCCTCTCAAGAGGAGCAGTTTTTCCCTAGCTTCGATCCTACATTTGTGTACTTGTATCTTGTTGATATTCTTGTTTTGGTAGATGTCTGATGATTGAAGAACACACTATAATAATAAGAAGAAGAAGTTAATCCTATTAAGTAAAAAGACATCACAAGCATTTATCATAGTTAGAAGAATCATTAATGTTATCTTCCCCTAGATTCTTCAACATGGTATTAGAGATATGGTTCGCACAAGGCATGAAGAAGGTCTAATCTATTATGGAGAGGCTCAAAAAGAAGTCTTCATCATTAGCAAGTATCAACAAACAAAGTTTTAAGGTAGTATGGAATAGTATCATCTCTTCCAAAGATCTCAATCCTTCAAAGAATGAAGGATTGTTCTTAGCCCCCACTGAAACATTTCAAGATGAAATTATATGGGTGATAAATAGTGGAGCTTCAAGACACATGACTAGATATCACAAGAAACTCAAAACCCTATCCAAAGGGAAGTCTTCATACTCTTTGGAGGTTGGTGACAATAAGAGCAATATGGTAAAAGGAATTGGATCTACATCAATTGATCTAGAAGGAGGAGCTAACATTCGTCTTAACAACAGTCTATATGTTCCAAGTTTGTGAAAAGATTGTATTTCTATTTCATCATTAGAAGAAAAAGGAGATATATTTTCTTTTATAAATGGTAAGGTAGTGGTTCGGGCTAAATATTCAAGCATTGAAAAATATATAACCATTGGAGTTAGAGAAGGAAGTATCTGCAGATTCTCATCTCCTCTCAATCAAGAACTTGTCCACATTGAGATAAGTCTGTGTGAACTTTGGCATAGAAGTTTGGGCCATCTTCATTACAAGATATTTCTAACTCTAAACTGCATTGTAAATGGGATGCCAAATCTCAAAGAATTCCATGATGGAGTCTGCAAAGGTTGTGCCCTGGGAAAGAATGCAAAGAAACCATTTGCACATAGTACATCTAGAGCTCAAGAGATTCTAGACCTTATCCACTCTGATGTATGTGGTCCCATGTCTAAATCACTTGGAGGTCATCTATATTATTTTACTATCATCAATGATCATTCAAGGAAAACTTTGGTTTATCTACTTAAATCCAAGGATGAAGTATTTATAAAATTTCAAGAATTCAACGAAGAGGTAGAAAATCTTACAAAAAGAAATATAAAGATTTTAAGGTAAGATAATGGAGGCGAGTATACTTCCAAAGAACTATTTTTTTTTTTTGTAAGGAGGCTAGGATTAAGAGGGATATTATAGCTCCATATAATCGCGATCAGAATGGAGTAGCTGAAAGAAAGAATAGATCTATATAAGAAATTGTAAAGGCTATGCTCCATGATCAATATCTACCCAAATTTCTATGTAGACAAGCAACAAATATTGCAGTATACATCCATAGTAGAATTCCTCACAAGTCACTTGGAAATATAACTATAGAAGAATTATTCACTGGGAAGAAACCAAATATTGATCATCTCTGAATATTTTGGTGTCTTATGTATATTCACATTCCCAAGGACAAAAGAAAGAAGCAAGATCCAATAAGAAATAAAGGAATATTCATTGGATATAGAAACTCCTCCAAGGCTTATAGGATCTACATAAAGGAAGGACATCAAATAGAAGTAAGAAGAGATGTAATTTTTTATGAGAGCGTTGAATTCAATAAATCCAAGATATCCCATTTGATTCTGATGAGAAGGATCTTCCTATGTTTGATGAAGAAGTTAATAAGGAAGAAGAAGTCTCTCATCATGAAGAAGAAGGTTTCAGTGAACCAATATTTCTCCTTAAAAGAAGAAAGAGAGCTAACCAGTTAAATTATACACTTCAAGAAGAAAAAGGTCACATCCCAAGAGGAAGATTTAGGGAGAGTAAGAAACTAAAAATATACTTAGGAATTCTCAATCTAGTCTAGTGGATCCTGCTAAGTACAGACAGTTGATTGGCTCCCTAATGTATATGGTGAACACTCAGCTAGATATATGTTTTGAAGTAAATGTTCTGAGTCAATTTCAAATGGAGCCTAGACATGATCATTGGATATTTTCCAAGAATATACTGAGATATTTGGAGGGAAATATCCACTACTGCTTGAAGTATGAAAAAGGAAAATATTTTCATCTAGAAGGATGTACAATTCCAATTGGGGAGGTACTGAGAAGGATGGAAGAAGCACTACAAGATGATGTCTTAGCTTGGGATCCTCCATGGTCTCTTGAATGAGAAAAAAGAAAGAGACAACAACTTTGAATAGTGTTGAGGTCAATTACATTGCAGCCTATGAAGTGAGCAGGGAAGCAGTCTTGTTAAGGAAGATGTTATTTTATATGTTTGCAGGATTGTTGGACCCTACCATAATACATTGTGTTAATACCATTTATATAAGTCTATATAAGGACTCGGTATTTCTTGGAAATACGAAGCATATAAACAACAAGTACAACCACAGTTGAAATTTGGTACAAGATGGTGTACTAAGCTGGAGTATATCCCCACTGATGATCAAATTGTTGATATATTGACAAAATATCATCCCAATAAGAAGCTTGTATATTTTAGAAACACGCTTGGATTGGTTGACATATATTCCCTATTTGAGAGGGAGACAAAGACACATCATTCTTGTCTTCATTTTTGGAAGAAATAATGGAGGATTGATTAATAATCTAGCATCTAATACTCTTTCAGGATGTGGTAGGGCATCCAAGATAAGAGTAGGCAAGAGGACCGATATTCTTTGAGGGTTGGGGACCCAAGATAAGCATATTCCTAGAAGGTCATACTTGGTGAACATCCGAGTGGGTATGTACCTTAAAAACACAATGATGAAGGTGTTTATAATTGTTGGTCTCGCCAATGTTGTGCTCTGATCTATTGAGGGTTAGAATTGTTTGTCAAGGCCTTTCTATGTGACAATGTTGGTTATAATGATGTTATACAGATGGATTACTAGCCTGACTCTTCTTATGAGATCTCTTCAGTACTGAGAATGGCCATGTACCATTTCTGAATACCTCCCTAGTAAGAGGGAGTGTTGAAGAAAGTTTAACTAGGTTTGGTCTTAATAAATATGAAATGTACTTTTGATTCTTGTGTTTTGTAAAAGAAAGAAAAATGATTATTATTATTATTGAGCTTGGGTTTCTTGCCCAAGAATTTTTTTATAGGACAAGCACTAATTGAAAGTGCTTCTAGGGTTATCCTAGGTCAAGAAGTCAAATAGGGACATTGTCATAATATGAAGACCCCATCAAGCATCTTGAAAATTGTTTTTGTATTTTACTGAGCCTTCCAAGACCAAGTCGGCCTAGAAGCTTGAATTCGTATGCTTGGAAGACCTATATATAAGAGACAGTTTGACCTCATTTGGCCACATTCATTCCTCTCTCTCTTATGCGAGGGAAGAAGGAGAAAAGGGTAGAAAAGAAGGCGAAAGAAGAAGAATAAGTGTTTTAGGTTCCTCTCTCTCTCTTTCTCTCCACGCGTGCGAAGAAGAGTGTTTAAATTTTGTAGCTTTTTGCTAGGGTTTCTGCTATTTGTCTAGGGTTTCCTTGTGAGGGTTCAATCCGATGAAGAAGGATTGAAGGAAGGGGCAACAAAGTCCCATTCTAGATCCAAAATATAAATTAGGTCAAGCGAGGTAGCGGGAGGCAAATAAGAAGTAGTTCTAGTCCACACGTGTGAAGTAGCAGCTATTGTGAGGGAGCTGAAGATGTAGATCTGTAGTTAGGGTTGAATATCTATGGCTAGAGGTTGAATAAGTGTTGCCAGAAGAGATTCTACTAGGTTTGGAAAGTTGTAAAGGAAGCACATTATTGAGAAATTGATCTTTGTGTTGCAAGGACTTTAGTTTTGGTCAAAGGTCTTAGTATTTGTCAATAAATGATCTATAAGAAGAGATTGAAGTGATTTCCTCTCAAGAGGAGAGGTTTTCCCTGGCTTTGAGCCTACATCTTGTGTACTTGTATCTTGTTGATATTCTTGTTTTGGTAGCATTTTGATGATATAAGAACACACTATAATAATAAGAAGAAGAAGCTAATTCTAATAAGTGAAAAGACATCACAAGAAGTTATCATAGTTAGAAGAATCATTAATGTTATCTTCCCCTATATTCTTCAACAAAGATCTTATCCTTGGTGAAGCTACCTAATAATATACAGTTATAGGTGTGGTGTAGTCAGTACGCCCAACCACTTCATGACCTCTTGTGAAATGAGGTGGTTTTGGCTCCCTCTATCAACAATGAACTATAACAAGGAACCCTTCATCCACATCTATGAGTGGAAGAGATGCTCCCCCTCTAGATATTCGAGCTCAATCTTCTGGATCTTGGTGGTAGTAACGGTGGCACTAGGCTCTACATCAATAATCTACTTCGCTTTTTCATTCCCCTTGTTGGGTTCTAACTCATATTTGGAACATGCATCTAAATCTGAAGCCTTCAGCTTGGCCACTAGTGACTACCTAGCTCGACACTCACTTGTGTTGTGAGTGGGGCTCTTGTGTAACTCACACAAATTTTCGTGTCCTTCTTTGTCTTCATGGTGTTGTTATTTTCTTATAGCTTCAGCAGGTTGTCTTGGGTCACCCCGCCTTGATTTTTTCCTTTTTTCTTTGGCTTGGGGTGCCTTTAGCTTTCTTCGGATTTACAGATCTAAATTATGTATTCATCTATTTACATTTCAGCTCAATCCTGATAGTGTATCGATAAGAAATTCCATGCGAGCATATGTATAAGAACTTGATCTTGTGCTAGATGTATTTGTGTAGACAACCACGGTACTTGATTACCAAATGCTTCTTAGAATCCTTGATACCCAACTTTGTGCGAAGGGCATGAAAAATATTTGTGAACTCTAACATGTCTTGGTACCTTTCTTATCACAGTATGGTCCACTTTATGTATCTATCTTCATAGCTCCTAATAGGGTAATACTGCTCCTTAATGGAATATTGGAAAGAATTCCAAGTGGGTGCGACTAAAAATAGGGAGGGTTCTCTCTCATCCCTCTTCTCATTGTAGATTTTTCATCAGTCCTTTATGTGGGGGGTGGCTTTGAGGAGTGCAAAATTAATATTTTCCTATTGCAAAAATCATGAACTAAAAATTATCCTTCTAATAGATTTAACTATTTATCTACAACATGTACATCTATCTAGGCTTCAAATATGGGAATTTCAAAGCTGAATTGTACCTTAAACGTAGTGGCACGTTCAGAGTGGCTTCTGGATGAAGATGTGTTTCCTCTATCCAGACAGTGAAGGATATGGGAAAAGTTATATATCATCATGTTCCTTTGTCGCTCGAGGGCTTCTTTGAGCAATATTTTCAAAGGATCTCTTGCTCCCTCATCTTTTTTTCTTCTGCCATGGGAGGTCATGTGGTGAAGTAAAATTATGACACAAACAATTCCTCTAGCCCGATAATAGGTCTAGCCATAACCGATACATTCTATGGAAGATTTCCTTAGGTTAGAACCAATTAAAAGGGCCTACCTCTTAGTACGCGTGTCCCGTTTGGTGATGACCTTGCTTGCTTGCTCTAGCTATCTCCTGTTTCCTTCTTCGAACACCTGAAAAAAGCAAACAAAAACAAACAACAACCTTGATAATAGACAAATTGTAATTCAACCTACTTAACAAGTCAAGAAACATCAAGACATAAATATGTGAGATGACACATTATGTAGGAAATCAATCGATAGTTGCCTATATATTAAATCAAGAAGAGGTTACAACCATTGCCTTGACGTTGTTGTTCTCCTCTGACAAAACTAGGTTCCCACACACTTCTGTTAGAATTCCATGATGGTCTCAACAATGATAGTTTTAAGGCTCTTCTCTTTAGGCTTCACACTAAACCAAATTCATAATTCTCCCTCGCACACGACTAGAGAGCTAAAACTATGAATAGCTTGCTGTTTACTCCAAACTTAATTAGCACTAGCACACCAACATTAACAATTCAACACTCTTACTAGCTTATGCTTGGGAAAAAAGGAGGTTTATATAGCATGGATGGAAGGGAGATGATTCCTCTTCTCATGGGAAAATGATGTAGGAGCATTTGGCTTAGAAGAATCATTGTATTTTAGTAGACATAAGGGGGTCTTGTGTTTTAAGGAAGTTGGTTTCCTAAGTGTTGAATTAATGTAATTACTTAGGTTTTGAGTGATTTTAATGAAAATAGGATTAATTAAGTATTGTGAAGATATTTGTAAATGTTCCCAAATGTAGGAGAACATGAGTGATGATGAGTAATTAGTATGGGTTCAGGTATTGTAATCTTAGAAAGTAGTTCATGATTTATGCATAGGGTCCTTTCATGCCCTAATGGACACATGGTGAAAATCTGCTTTAAACTCTACATAGCCCTGCAAGTTGGCATACACCATAGGTGAAAACTGTGGCTTGTGATTTATGGCCATGTGGATGTTCATCTCCATCAAGATCTAGAAGATCTTGCTATCCTTGACGCACTGCGCATCCTTAGTCACCCACAACAAAGCATACTTCGCTACTTCTGGTAGGTCTAGCATGACCGAAGGGAATTGACTATCCTCTGGAAGCTACCGGCATAATTGATAGCAAGAGCCACACATAGTGGAACATCTTGTTGAGCTCCTGTTCTTCGCGGTAGTTTGCTAGGAACTCTCTGCGAAGGTAGTCTAACCAGTTGAACTGGACTCCTTCAACGCATTGGGCTACTAGCACGACACTTCCTAATCATTTTCCCTGCTAAGATTTGCGTGGCTACCTTTACAGCAAGGTCAGAGAAGCTGGATATAGCATATCTGTGCAACCTCTTCACTAGTTTAAATTTTTCTTTCATGGACTCTGCGAGGGCCTGCTCACCACCTTTTCCACCAAATATCATGGCCAAATTCTCTCTTGTATACGGCAATCACGTTATCCTGTGAATCAATCTATCCATAATCGGTATTGGCTCCTCCAGCCATAGACACCCATCATGCACCAACCACAGCAGCTACTTGATGACCAATACTATCACCGGGGTGTGGTTGTAGTGTGGTACCCAAAGAAGGTTGAGAAAGCTTGCCTTCTCTACTGCTCTCAGCCACCTCCGTGGCTCCAATGTGGTCATTCCAGTGTTTTTATCGATGAAGCAGTGCATCAGCTGCTCAGTAGCCATGTGTGGGAACTTCTTGTGATCAGCCAAGTCCTAGTCCTCAAGTTTTATTAGCAGCACCCATGCCAACTGCCGTCTGTCGAAAGCAATATCATTTGGCAGTAGAAGGGTTTGCAAGGGGGTCTTGCGCTCATCGATGTATTTCAACACCTTGTTCTTGGAATTGCAGGAAGGGACATACTCAAGCAATTGAGTGATAGGGTCAGCACCCTAGGCTTCAACCTCTTCCACTTCCACTCCCACATCCTTATCATCCATCGGGATGTCTTCAATTTATTCCTCCTCTAGCTCCAAATTGAAGGATTTTCCCTTCTCTTGTGTGGTGGGCTTCGATGGGTTTCTTCATGGTGATGTGTGCACCAGTATGGCAGGCTGCTTGACCTTATTATCCTTTGTGGTATCCTTGGTTGGGGTCAACTTTGGTCTCGGTGTCCTTGGTGATTTAGGTACTTCGGCTAGTACTTCAACAACCTCTATAGCAACTAGTTTTGCCTCCAACTCAACTTCTGGCACTGACTCCTTGACTTCAATATCTATAACTTATGTGGGTGTTGACATAATGCTTTCCAACAATTCTCACAATGTCTCTGGTAAGTTTGCAAATGCTGAAGTCTCTTTCAAAGCCTCGAAGAATTCTCGGTTCATGAGTTCCTGAGAGCTCAACAACTCAATTCTAAAAATGGAAAGTGTTTCTTGTTGGACAGCCACTTGTAATTTATAGGGTATTTTGAATTCAAATCTGACCATTCCCCCCAAATTTGGTTCATGAATGCCGGATTGGCGACAGATCTTCAAGGATCTAACCCATAAATGGCATCCTAAATTCCAGCCGCCCACTCCATTTGGCAGCATTAATACCATCAAATCATGAACAGTGACTTTAACGGTCACTTTTGGGCTGACCTGCACAATTTCTCCTTGGGTAGCACAACTCCCTTCGTGCTATCGCAAACCCTGTGACACTTCCTTGCTTCACATAGTCCTCAAATCACACAGATCCCCAACCCAAGCATTGTAGTTTATATTCATGCCTCCTTTCATTGGCCTGGAGTGCTAAGACTATTCTACCGTCATGTAGTCACATGGCTGGATCACCGGTGTATGGCTTCAATCGACTGCCATTCACCTTTCCTGGGAAGGGATCTCCATTCAATTTGACCAGCTGTACTACTCCTTTGTTGGTAATATCCTTGATGACATAGGGCCCTAACCAATGCATTTTGAACTTCCCTGGAAATTTATCAAACTTACTATCATATAAAAAAATCAGGTCATTTACCTTAAAGGTGTGCAACTTAATGTGTCGATCATGCCATGCTTTTCCGCACTGATTTTGGACCTGTTGGTGAAATCCAGCTAGAAATATCCCTTCCTCAAGCTCATTTAGCTACGCAAGTCTCTCCTCCAGGGCTCAACAATCCGTCATACCTGTGAGTGTTGCTATGTGCAGGCTAGGCACAATATATTCCATAGGCATTATCGCTTCAACACCATAGACAAGCATAAAGGGAGTTTGTCCAGTCAACTTCTTGCATGTTTTCTGATATGCCAATAGTATTGCGGGTATGAGTAGGTCCCAATCACTTCACTGAGCATTGCAAACCTTGGTCAGTGTGTTCTCCAACACTTTATTGAATGCTTTCACCATCCTATTAGCCTATGGGTGATAAGGCGTGCACTTCTGGCGATATACCTAAAATTCCTTCGTTGGTGTGATGATCGTCTCATTCAAAAAGTGCATACTACAATCACTCATTAAAATATTTGGACAACCAAATCACGTCAATAAATACTTAATGGGGAACTTTGCATCAATCACGCCTATGCAATCCTTCATAGGATGTGCCTCTTCCCAATGAGTCAAATACTTTATCGTGGTGATAATGTACCTTGCTCTCATATTTCCTTGGGGCTGAATGGGTCCCACAAAATCTATCGCCCATTTCTCAAAGGGTTGTAATGTCATCTATGGATTCAGAGGCATCTCATCCGTCTATAATGGCTTACCAGTTCTTTGACACACATCACATGCCTTGCAATACACTTTTGAGTCCTGATGGAGGGTTGGCCACCACAACCCTTCCCGTAGAATCTTCTGCATGGTCGCTCTCCCTGCGTAATGTCCTCTTGTGGCACCCCCATGAGTGTCTGTGAGGACGCTACTTCTTTCAAACTCGGGTACATACCATCGCAATATGTCATCAGACCCCATTTTGTACAGATGCTCAAAAATGATGGAAAAATATGTCACACTCACCACTAACTCCTTCTTCTACTAGATGGTGTATCCTCCTAGGGAAGTTCCTAGTGCTAGGACGTGTATTATATCCTCAAAATGACCATCCGTGATGTGTACTACAAATAGTTGTCCATCAGGAAATCACTCCTACAAGTTAGTGGGCTCTTCCCCTATTTCGATGCGTGACAAATGGTCTAGTCCCACGTTTAGTCATCTAGACTTCACAATAACTTCAAAATAATACTCCTGGAACAATAATAGCCACCTCCAAATTCTCCCCACCCCCCAACATAGGCTTGTTTACCGAGTATTTCAGCATGGAGTGATCTGTATACATCTTAAAATGGCCACCCAGCAAGGAGCATCTAAACTTTTGGAGTGCGTATACCATAGTTAACCCTTCACACCTGGTGGTGGAATAGCTTCCTTGGATAACCTCCTGCTTGCGAACGCTATAGGATGGTCCAAGTCTCCTCCGCCAACCTACGTTAGTACTACTCCTAGCACTATACACGACACATCGACATGTACATGAAACTCCTTCTTCCAATCTGGGGAGACTAAAATTGGCACGGTGACCATCTTTTATTTCAGTACATCCAAGCTCTTCTTAAAGTCCTCATTCCAACAAAATGTGACATCCTTCTTCAACAACTCCTCCATAGGCACGGTGATCTGGGCATAGCCTTTGATGAACTTTATGTAATATTCTATATGTCCTAGGGTAGCGCGTAGCTGTTTCACACTCCTCGGTGCTTCCAAGTTTAGTATCATCGTGATCTTCATGGGATCTACCATCAGTTCCTGCCTACAAACCACATGACCTAGCAGGGTCCAGAAAGGAAAACAAAATAGGCACTTCTTCAGATTGAGCATGATCTAGTATCTTCGACAAGTATTTAGCATCAAGCGTAAACTGGTGACATGGAATTTCACCAGCCTAAACAAAGTCCAATCATCAAAGTATACTTCTAGGAACTTATGAATAAATTTGTTGAACACAACAATGACTACGCGCAAGAAAATCACAGGCACATTCTTCAATCCAAATGACATTACAGTGTACTGTAAACACCCCAACTCAGTAGTGAAGGTCGTCTTGCTCCTATCCTCCGGTGCGATTTTTATCTGATGGTACCTAGAGAACCCATCAATGGTGGAATATGCTTCATGGCCACCTACATTTTCCAACACTTCATTCGTGAACGGAGTCGAGAAAGGATCATGTACACAGCCATCATTCAACTTTCTGAGATCCATGCATATCCTTATTTCATCCTTTTTCTTCTTCTCTTCTACCACCATTGGGCCTACCATGAGCATCTTGTCTAGCTCTAAGTGGACCTTTTCCTTATATTTTGGATTGAGATAGTAAGGTCTTTGCTTAACTAGCTTCACGTCGGGTTTCAACATGATTTTCATAACACCTAGGTCCCCGATTATCCCTCTTAGATCCATAAACTTGGTAGGGAATAAATCCTAGTATTCACGGAAAAATTCATTGACCTTATCCAGCATCGTGTCGTCCCAGTAATCTCCAATCTTTCTGAATTTGGGCTCTACCTCTGTACCAATGTTTACCTATTTTGTTTTCAGGGATGTAGCTATATCCAGATTCTCATTTTTCGGTCCTTCAACCTCACGGTGACCTTCTGTTTCAGGGATGTTAATCTTTCACAGATCCTCATCCTCTTCTTCAACAGTTACGTTATAGCATTCTATCACGTGATTCAGCTAAGTAGCCCATTCAGGCTAAATGAGGTCCAAAGGATCCTACGGTATCCTAAAGATTGTTGCTTTCACCTCTTGTAGTGCTTCATCAATACAGTCAAACCCATATTCAAAGCTAAATGTCAGTATGAATCCCTCGCATAGAATATCCCATTTACTTGTGCCATGGAAAAACTCTATTTCTACATACCATTTCATCGGGATGACATCTAGGGTGTGACAGAACAAGTGCACCCACTCAGGTTGGGGCTTCTCTCCATAAGCCTAAGCCCATTTGGCCAAGTGTGCACGCGGATCATCCTACCCATCATATTTGTTTGTCATTCATACCTTCAACTTCCCAAAATGTATTCTCATCATCCTCCTACATTTGCACGAATAATCAAAGCTTTCCTTATGCGTACCCCACCATCTTGTGGGCGTAGCGTGTAGTGTCCAATCCAACACCTGGAAGCACTGCTTTTCTGGTACCTCCCTCTCAAATGCATCCAAGAATATATCTACATCATTCAGGCCATCATAAGTGTGAATATTTCTTATCTCTGATGACACGCAACGCAACGACTGGGTCATCATGTTACAGCTTAGTGTAGTTACTTCATGTAACTGATTTTTCCAGTGCTCTAATTCTTCATCAGAGTCCGAAGTGTGGGAACTCTCACGATCCCATGTAATTCATCCATTCGTTGTTGGATTCACCCAATCTTGGTCTCGCATTGTTATCTTATAGATACAGTCTAGATTGTCATCACTCTCATAATCGTGGACTGGTTCAGTATAGCATGATCCTTCAGCAGGAGCTAGGGATACTATTATGCGTAGTGATTTCTTCTCAAATATCATCTTTTGCTTCTTTAGGTTGATTACCCCATTCATATCAGTAGCCCAATAAATTCCCAGGAGCGCAAGATAGGGGTTGCTATCATCCACAATTTCTATTACTTCAAAGTCAGCCAGTGCGCTTGCACCTTCAATATCTATAGTCACCCCCAGTAGCCGCTCCATGGGGATGACCTTTTCCTGGTTCGCCATCCTTAGCTGAATCGAAGACCATTGTAGCATGGGTCTCCCCATCCGTTCCCAATTTTGCTTCAATAGGACATTCACATCTGACCCTAGGTCCAAAATAACCTAATCCATTTCGTACTCTCCTATCTACACAGTTCGCCTCATATCCCTCATGTCCTTGTTTTATGCTTACAAATATTTTTTACTATGTGCGGCTCACCCAGAGCATTTCCAACACATCTACTTATGAGCTCCTGTAACCCCTTCACATCCTTGCTATTGTGTAGTAGCTTCATGCAGGTCTCCAAGATGGTTGTAAGCATAAAAGGTTCCATCTTCTGATCAAGCTTATCCTTGTTCCCTGAGGTGGAGGCCTCAACAAAGCTCTTCTTTTCCTCCATTAATGTTTCACATGCGTGCTCCAAATTGAACTCAGTCTCCTTTTTTAGAGCTTTGCGAACCCATGTGTTGTCCTTGGGTTGTTTCCCCTTGTCATATCCTGTTGTGATTCCACTTCGGAGCACTATATTTACGTTCGGATCCTCTTCGCGCAGCTCATACCTCATCATTTGCAGGTTCTGAGTTGGGTGACGTGGTAGCGCCCCTTTGTCACGTATCCTTTCTATCAACGTAGGACAGTCTTCTATTTCATGATCAAACAGAGTGCAATACTTGCACGACAGACGCATAGGGTTAGTGCAGTTGCGAGCATAATGTCTTGGTGCTAGGCAATTATAGAAGATCAACTATCCCCAACCTCTACTAGGTCCTCCTCCGCCTTGTCCTTGTCCGCACCCCTGAAAGAATGTTTGCGCCATCCCCGTGCTCTGGTCAGGGGGCCACGTTTCTGCCTGTACTCTATAGGTAGAAGTTCTAGCCATCATCAATTCATAGCTTCTGTAATTACGCTCATCATGTCCTACTGACCTAAAGAAGTTGTAGAACAATTGTTGTGGTGTCTATACAAACTTCTACAATAAATAACAATTATTTGTGGCATGTTTCCCTACTACCTGACATATAGCACTCCACAATGCAGGACCCATGCGTGGTCTTGCTTGAGCTTCTAGCCTCAAAGGCATCGGTCCTCCTCCTGCAGCATAGTTTGTAAAGTCCAGGCAATGGTATTTGTCATGCCCCTGACCCTTGCATTTCAGGAACCATACCTCTTTTCGCACCTCTGGTTGAACTGTTCTATCCTACTTCAAACTTTGCATCTCAAGGCAAAGATTTTTTAATTGCATATGGATCTGCTGGACCCCCATATTTAGATCTTGCATTGGCATTTCATGTAGTCTCATTGCAATCTCCATGGCCTCTGCCTAAGTCGTTATCTTCTTTTGTGACAACACAACCCTTAGGTGTGGTAGGAGTGAAGCCACAAACCATTCAAGATGTTGTCCATCTATTAAGTTCATGTTAGCTTCATGGATTTTACACTTCAACCTCTGATCTAATTCCAATAGTGTCTCACCTGGTTGCATCAAAATTTCCTTAAGCCCCACAATTGACTGTGCTTCATATTTAGGCCTACTTAATTATTTGTTCAATGCAGTCTGGATGTATGCCACCCCAGCATTCGAGTTATCATTCAAGTAATTGATATACCAGGCTAGCGCACAATCCTGTAGAGCACTAACTAATGTCACCTTCTTCATGTGATCATCTATAACGCCTTGAGCTTCCCATACAGATTTTACAACAAACCAGAACTGGTCCAGGTCCTCGTTTCCCAAGCCTTTGAACAAAGGAAACTTCATTGAATTTTCCATACTAAATTGTTGTGGAGGTGGAGGTGGTACGGGTGAAGTCACAGTTGATGGTGGTGAAGTTGGAGGTGGTGTGGCTAGAGGTGGTAGTCACAGGAATCCTTGTGTTATTAACTGAATAGCACTTCACAGAGAAGCCTACACTACGCCCTCTTCATCACCTCAAGGAGATGAAATGAATGGACTATATTCAGGACCCTTTCTTACTTCATTCTTGTAATTTTTTCCGCTCCGCATAGCTCCAAACATCAAGGTAGATGCATAACCTTCTTTTCGTACAATAACATTTTAATCCAAGTATTCAAAGAGTTCAAGTACCTATCTTGTGGTCCCTTGAAAAAGCGTTGCTCCGCCTCGTTGTAGCTGACCGAGGTATCAACAATTTAGTTACAAATCCTTTGATGACGCAATCGAGCCAATGATCGATTGAGCGGGAAATCTTATCCTCAGATGCTTCCAATCTATGTACCAACTTGGGGGTCCAAATAATAGGACTGTCAAGTCTCCACCTTCCTTGGCTAGATCCACGAGATCTTTTTCTACTCCTTTCTGGTTGAGCTATACAAGTGGATTACAAAGCTAGGAGATAGGAGGTGATACGGTTGAAGTCGCAGATGATGGTGGTGAAGTTGGAGGTGGTGTGGCTAGAGGTGGTAGTTGCAGGAATCCTTGTCTTATTAACTGAATAACACTTCGTAGAGAAGCCTGCACTACTCCCTCTTCGTCACCTCACGGAGCTGAAATCAATGGACTATATTCAAGACCCTTTCTTACTTCATTCTTGTAATTTTTTCCGCTCTGCGTAGCTCCAAACATCAAGGTAGATGCATAACCCGCTTTTCACACAATAACATTTTAATCTAGGTATTCAAAGAGTTCAAGTACCTACCTTGTGGTCCCTTGAAAAAGCGTTTCTCTACCTCATTGTATCTCACCGAGGTATCGACAATTTAGTTACAAATCCTCTGATGACGTGATTGAGCCAATGATCGATAGAGCGGGCAATCTTATCCTTAGATGCTTCCACTCTTTGTACCAACTTTGGGGTCCAAATAATAGGACTGTCAAATCTCCACATTCCTTGGCTATCTCCTAGATTTGCGATCCACTTGTATAGCTCAACCAGAAAGGAGTAGAAAAATATATCGTGGATCTATGTATATAGGTACCTGTCCACACACTGTTCTTTTGTTAGTCATGGGTTTATGTTCCCCTGCACCGAAAATTCATGGATCTTCCTATCTAACCAATCTCCGATCTCTTTCTTAGTTGGATTCTAGTGATATGAAATTACACAACTCTTATGCAGATTCCAGTCCTAGCAATGGAACCATTTGTTGGCTTGTTGGGTCCTGACCTAGGTTCAGCATTAGATAGCCAAACAAATCCCTACACTACTGGCCCTTTCCGCATCAGCTCGCAGAGCACAGAATGAAGTCTCACCCAAAGTAGTATGGGGGGATGATGGAACCAAGTTTCTGCACCCTGAGATGGTCGTGATGTTAGTTTGGTCCTTCTATTCCTACTTTCGCACAAGTCACTTAGTTCTAGGGCTCGCCAGACTAACCCTATACATCGACCTTCAGTACCTCCACGAAAGGGTACGATTAACCTTCGCACTACTAAGGCAGTGTATTGCATAGGTTGTCAAGTTATCTTATGGATCTTACTTATCTTATTATATAATCATAGTTAACACCGTGTAAATAGATATTCTTACTTGCATTCACTTAACCAATGTAATTACATACATTTGCGCATCATACAAGCATTATAAATGAAATTGATACACAACATGACAAGATGCATTAATCAGAACAAAGACACAGAATTTGCAGAATGCTTCTCTTTATTGATATCTTCAAGTGATTACAAACTCTATCAGCCCAGCGCACATAGCTGCAGGGGTCCGTGCACTCAGCTGCAGACTTCCACCCTAGGCCTCTTCGCACTCAGTTGCAAAGCCTCTCCCTATGCTATGACATGAAACTTAGACTTCTTACTTCAAATCTATGACTCTCTAAGACTTATCTGAACTACTTAGAGCTTACCTACTTAGCTATTTTTTTACAATTCCATGGTCCACGGACTATGGGTAGATCTTTTACGGTCGATTTTACTTTACAAAAATAAGGGCAGATAACCCTTTATGACTCATGACACATTCACGCTACATGACCACAAAATGCGGAGTCTTTACAAGTTTATTACAAACATCAACCCACAATATGGGCTTTTAGCACCAAAAATTTCCTTGGGGGATCCCGTTCCCAACAGTGGTGACACATGTCACCCAAATTTGTCCCCTTAGGCGTCCTTAAAACACCAAAATTTCCTGCCACTTGTCCTTTTGTACTACGACATCATGCTGACATCAGATGCCACTGGCCATGTGTCCCGCTAGAGGAGAGAGAAAAAGGCTCGCCCACATTTGATTTTGTGATGAAATCCTTTGTTAATCCTTTGTCAACATTTCGAGCACTTTTTAACACTATTGACCCTTTACCCATGTCGCACCTTTTAAAATGTTATGATTCTTCAATCCCTGATATGCCTAATGGTCTTATGTGTTGATCTCCTCCAAGCTCTGATGTTGCGACCATCAATCTTCGATGTCTTTGGACCTCTGATATGCGATGTACCGATATGCTTGATGCTATGATGTTGTGATGCGCCGGTATGCCCAACCTCCAATATGCGATCGCTGATATCTTCGATCCTCTGATGTTGTGATCATCGATATCTATAGACCTCTAATATGTGATATCTAATATTATGGACCTTCCTAAGGCTTCAATCCTTGAACTTCAACAAACCATGTATTTTGATCCATGAGTCCATTTTTGGACTTGCACATATCATTGGAAAGCTTGTTTAGAGAACTTTCCAATGGAGAGGGTATGGTTTAGGCTTTGATTCCTTTTACTTCTTGGAAAATGATTTCAAATTTCTCTTCTAATTTACTTTGTGGACAATTGGAAACACATTTTGTAGTAAGTGACAACAAAACCCTAGGAAGGAGTGGTTTGGTCTCGTTATGCTTAGAAGTCCTGCACTATTTAAGATTTACAAGTCTAGTGAAGGGGTAACTTAATATCATTTTCATGTTTAAAGAGTTTGAAAAGACACAAAAATAATACTTGTTCAGTTCATTCAACGTAAATTTTAACGAGCTTGGAGAAAATAAATCTCAGTGTTTTTCAGTTTTAGGGAGTCACTAGAAAAACATAAGTAAACTCCATAATGTCCTTTTTCATAAATTAAGTCCCTCAAGCCCAAAAGAGGGTAAAATAATGTATGAGATAACTCTATTGACCATGATTAGTCAATGTATAACTTTTTCGTAAATAGTCTAGTTTAGTCCGTAAAAGGGGTAAACATATACTAAATAAACGAATGTACATTTACTTGTATGATTTTGAACAGTCAAGTACTAGATAATCTTTTCATGTTTAGGGAGTTTGAAAAGGGCGTAAAGGGAAATCCTTATTTCACTTTTCCGTAAGTTTCTAAAGAGTTCGCAAAAGTGATAAAAATATACTCAACACCAAAATGATTCGTTTTTGTAAATAACCTATGATCTGCACACTTAAACTCAAAAATTATTGCCACTACTAAAAAATACAGCCAAAAAAATTATAAATTTGGATTTCAGAGGATAATAGGCAAAAACTAATATTTAATAGGCCTAAAACCTTACAAAAAACCCAAAAAGCAATTTTTTTACCATTTGTGTTTTTTTACCCTTTGAGAGTGATAAAGTACATTTTCACCAAGAAATTTAGAGGAATATTCTAGGCAAACTATTGGACCAAATCACAATTTGTCTTATCCAAGTAAATCATCTCTCTGATATCTTCATTTTCATGGTTTTTAATTCACATTTGACCATGTATTTTGGTTTTTGTGGGAGCTTTTTCAAATGAAAAATCCCCCTTGGTTTGCGCAGTTCACCCTTAGCGAGCCTATGCACACGTACTGAGTTTTTTACACCGCAAAACGGGATGTGCATAGTTTATAGGCCTAGAACTATGCACATCCACATTGTTTTCCTCATGCGGTTGCGCACAACGTCGAAGGCATTAAAAATTTAATTAAAAATGCCCAAATTTCTTGCAAAATTTTACCATAGTTCTTTCTAATGACCCTCCATGTTTGTTTGCAAGGTTTTGATCTGCAAAATTGGACTAGAGAGAACGTGAATATGAAGATAAAGATATAGCTACTCTAAACCATCTGGAGACAATAAAACAACTGACAAATTGTCTCTTGTATATTTTTTTCACTATTTTAGGCATGAAGGCCCAACTAAACTTGCTGGAATGAATAGTGAGCAAGTGGAATTTAAAAGAAGAATGCTTCATAATTGGACACCATAGGATCAATATCGATTTCGATGAAATTTAATTCTTATCTGGGCTCCCATGCTATGGAGTGGAGATTTCTCTTTATGGGCACAGACGAGGTGGTGAAACAAATTCCACCTATCTAGTGTAACATTGCTTCCGAGGAGCTCCTCTCAAGGATGGGAGAATTGATATCAAAACTATAGAGAGGCTTCCTTTGAGAGATATTGGGTTCACTATTACATGACTACATGGAAGTGTAGCTCTTCACGTGCTTACAAAAGCTCAGAAGCAAACCACCTTAGAGTGCATGTGACCTACAATATTCAACTGGTACAAAGCGGTAGTTTCTAATCTGAAAGGGAAACTAACTAGAGTCAAAACTGACAAACTCAAGAATTTTGGGTATGGTTCCTTTGTCATCTCGTTTTCTCTAGAGAAGATCCCTCTTCTCACTCCACAAGTAGTCATAGAGAGAGGAGGACCTCGAGATCCCCCCATGCTGAAGTGGGTCACACAGATGGAATGCAACGAAGGTGGTGAAGGGCCAATGATCTAGTATACTCCTAATTTCTTTGGGTAGATGGACAATCAAATCATCATGATTGAAGATTTTCCATATGTAGGCATGGATTACATAGGTGAGTGAGATATTCCACTGCCAACTATTATATAGTGGGGTGATCTAGGTAAAAACTTCACACTTTGGTTGTTTTATGTTTTTTTATTTTTTTTGTTTTTTTCCATCCAAAACTAACTATTCTAGATGATCATGCAGATGTGAGCCCGATGAGACTGGAAGGGTTACATAGATTTGATAGGTACAATGATCATCCATTAGCTCCTGCAGTACAGAACCCAGATGCAGTATAGGCATTGACTGAGCTAGAGCACAATGTTGAGAGGTTGACCCTAGACATCCCTGATGTCAAGATTGATGACTTGCCTCTCCGATATTAGAGGCACATTGTGGGGTTCCTATACCTATTATTCACTTGCTACGATGAGTAGCTCCCATTTTTTCTACTACCATGATCATCATGCATAAATGCTAGTCATAGGGATAGTTTTTATTTTTTGATGATATATTGGCACGTTTGAACAGTAAAGACCATGAGGCCTCATGTTGTTGGATGATATTTTTGTAAAAGCCACACTTTTTGTAGACATTTGACTAATGAAAACTACTAATTTTATCTCAGCTTATCTTGTACAATATATGGATGAATGTTATTTCTTATTTCTTACATATTTTTACAAATGTTAATGCACCAATAATCAAATGTAACACAAGATAAATAGGAAACTTAATAGAAAATTGTAAAAAAATGCTCAAAAACTTGTTGCACACAAAATATAACTATAATGTAACCATGACGAGGCACATTCCCCCTGATATTTGTTTGATCCACTTAAGTAAATGGTAAATTGCTATTAGGAAAATGAAATATAGGTTTATTGATAAAATCACCCAAAAGACTCAGTTTATAAAGGGACTTGTTTAATTTTTTAATGAGCTTGAAATAGAAATATGCTCATGAATGTGTTTCATTTTTTAGCAAGGTTGACATAGTAAAAAAAGCATCCTCGCAAGTATTTATTTCATTTTTAACGAGGTTGACAAAATAAAAGAACTTTCCTCAAAAGTACTTGTTCTATGTTTTAACGAGGTTGACATAGTAAAATAACCATCCTCATAGGTATTTGTTTCATGTTTATGTGAGCTTGAAACAAAAATAACTATGCTCATAAGAACTTGTTTCATTTTTTAAGGAGGTTGACAGAATAAAGTATTATCCTCACTGTAACTTGAATCATGGCTTCCATTTGGAATAAACACATGCCAAGGGATACTTCCCGGCCATGGCTTCAAAGAGATATTCATCAGAAGGAAGAATAACTCTCTAAAAGGAATACATGTGAAGAGAACCAAAAGGGTAAGAAAATCCATTTCAAATTGCCCCATAAGGTTCCCTATGTTAATTACCAGATCTAAGTCATTAGATGTCAAGAAAACGGTGAGAGGATCCCCTTCATCGATAACTGAAAACATGGGATTAGTTTCCACATAACTAAACCATGGTGTGGCAGATACCACTTGCATATAATGAACATTCACAGATGTAGAATGGTTGGTAGTCAAATCAAGATCAATGAGTGAAAGCTACTCAATAGTCACAATGTTTCCGTTCTAAGGAAAAGACATCACATGAAAGAGTGTAAATACAACAACTTTCATAGCATAGACATAGTCGTACCCAAGGAGAAACTTGAAATCCAAGGGCCTTGGACTACCATAAGATAATACAGACAATCTTACCTTCCAAAGTAATAGGTAACTTAGGAAGGGTCCCTAAAGGCTCGTTGATGGTTATGTTGAAATCCAAAATATTATGTGTAAGAGGAAAAAGATAAGGGGAACCCAAAAATTGCCAAGTAGACAACGATAAAATATTGACTGGAGCACCTTCATGTACATTTGTTCGTTGCACATTCTTACCGTACACTTTCATAATGATTTGGAAAGGGGTGGAATAAGGAGGACGAGGTCCTATAACATCTAATCCAATGAAAGGAGATAACCTCATAACTTGGGGAGGGATCAATGGAAACAGGTGAAATGTCCCCATGTGTAAAAGAATCTGAAGTAATAAGAAGAACTTGAGTGGTATTATTTTCACTCTTTAAAGGGAGAGTGGGATCAACTGAAAATGTTATCGATTCGACCACTTGATCAACCAATGGCTCATCAACCTGAGTGATATGTGTTTCACTCTTCAATGGAAGAATGGGATTGAATGTACTTGGAATTAGATCAATCACTTTGTCAACTAATGGTAGATCGAGAGAAATTTTACGGTAACTAGTTGGAAGTTATTGCCGTGAAACAATAAGTTTTTCCAACAATTTTTAGGCTTCATCCATATGAGGGTAAAGGTGACAAAGGTGTTAAAAAAATTCTATATTGATTTTATTACTGCTGATCTTAAGAGTTATTATTTACTCATAAGGTAAATGGATGTGAAACTAATGGTGTTGTGACTTGACTCAAAACCTAATGCAATATAAAATGAAATTGTAACCTTTTATTTTCAACGAATTGTAACTAAAATAAGGGAATAAGTTTCATTAACTTTTCAAAAAGTACAGGAATCAATGAAACATTTTCAAGATACACATCAAAGAAAATGTAGAATACATGATCCTTGGCTTTTCTTTGATAAATGCAACCTAAGTTCCTCAAAAACTAAGTTACAAAAGGAAAAAAATTGATCTTATCAACTCCTTGCATACCCAAACAAACAATCAATGAACTCTTCCTTCAACATAGACAAGCTATAATTTCAATTTGATGTAATGAGTTGCAAATCATAGTGAAACAGAGGATTATTTTGTCTTGAAGAAATAAATAATCAATATTCACTTTGGGAAAACAAAAAAATTCCAACCACAAGTGTTGTCTTGAGAAACCTTAAATTTTCCTAACATTAATGACAGTTTTCAATTTAGAAGACAAAGTACGTAATTTGATGCTTTAACATAAAATAGGACATACTCAAACTATCCAACAATGACTAGTCCTTCTGTTGATTAATTAGCAACTCACCAGATCAAACTTCTAACCGTAATTTGTGAAAGTAAAGAAGTCTTAAAAATAGAAACCTATACAGTCAAATCAAAATAAGGAGGATATTTCGAGAAAGTAAACAAGTGTAATTACATAGGAAAAGTCAAAATATCTGGACTTGATGAGGAGAAAACTAGAATTTTCAAAATTTTCAAGTATGTGAACTGGTCATAGAACAAACCAGTGCTTATACACATTGTTGCAAAAAGAAAAGTGTGCAGTAGTGCACTTTGTGCCTAAAGATAAAGAACACACAATCAGAAATTTTTAGAAAAAATAAAAACAAGTAAAATAAATCACAAAATCCATATTTTCAATCATTTCTAAATACTCAGAGAAGGCTACAATAGAAGGATCACATTTCAAGACAAAGAGAATGAAGGAGATTGAGACATTCTCGAGTGGAGTCGCCAATTTTTTAGGTTGACTAATCCCTCTTACGGACAAGATGAATCTCCCTGGACCACAAATAAACCTAGTAACAAACAAGAAGGAACTGCTACCTATCCCTAGCTTATGATTGACTGAAACAAACAATATGAGAGAGGTCACCTAGTGTTTAATCGAAATGCTTGATTAAGTCCCTTTCAATGCCTTTGATCATTATCTTCTCCTCGATGCTTTAGATATTGTTCCATTGCTTCCCATAGCTTGTCCATGATGTCCTGAAGGAGATCTGCATAGACAAAAAACACACAAGATCAAAGAATCCAGTATATAGCATAAGAGGTAAATGAACTAATTAACTCAACATATATCATAAATTGGATCAATAAGCAATCATAACCTATGTGGGTGATCAAGGAATCTCACAAATGATATCAACAAAGACATAATTGGGAAAGAACAATTTCTTTTATATTAATAAACTGGAGAACAAACTTACAACCTTAAAGCCTTAATGTTACAAGCCTCTTCTCACAATCTCCAGCCGTCTCCTTGGATGAATAACCTCCTAGCTTTATTTCTGTAGCATAAGCCTACTTCCAACAATCCTCCTCAATGCTCAGGCTTGTGTTAGCTTTATAAGCTGGGAGGGGGTAGTTTGGGATCTATTTACAAAGGGATGATATCCACAAATGGTTGGATAGGGGTTCCACAAAGAGAGGAAAGTAGCTCCATGATGTGAGGGATCAGGGCTGAATAGGAATCCATTTAAAGCTTGTTATTTGAGAAATATTCAACTAGTAATGCTTCTAGACTTTACTTTTTATTTTTACATGCATTAAGTAATGTGTGCAAGCCATAGTGTAAGATAGTGCATAGCTTATAATGGAATTTTATGTGTATGTGAAAATTTTGACTAGGGAATTGCGCATGATTCGTAAACTATTGTGGATATTCCATTAGGCAGTTTTTCATAATAGATCTAATAATATTATATTAAAAATATGATATTCTAGACTATTACAGTTTTATTTAATTTCTAGATCTGTAAAATTAACTGTAATTAGTGCATGCATGTAAAATTAAATCAAGAAGAAAATTAGAGAATGACAAAATAAACTCACACACACATAGTACACAAGATATTCACTCTGGGAAACCCTTTCGGGAGAAAACCCTGCAAGAAGGTAAGGTCACTCCACTCTCCTTCTCTGTCTGGAAATATGGCTGTAGATACAAAGAAGTAATGTATGTGGCCTATGGGCTAGTACAATGCACAAATCCTTTGTCTGTGCTCTACTTCGTATCTCTCATGGTTGTCTTTGCTCAACTATGGAACAAAATTATCTCAAAAGAATGGAATGCCTCTTCCTCCTAGTGGACTAGTAATAACGCGAATCGATAACCTACTAGTGGTAAATTTAGATTACAACAATTATTGACTAGAGTTATAAAACAGACTCTTATAGAGTATTTTACATCAAAAACACGTGGCTTGTAGAAATTTCTCCTGTAGAACAAACCGATATATGCAATGTCTTAAAGCATAATACTTGTTCTACTTCTACAAAACATTAAGTGGAAGCATAATCGAATTCATGAGCAACATCAAGTAGAGACATGCATAACTGATCAAGAGAAATAAATCACACATAACACATAATATATCACTGAGGAAAGAAACAACGTAAAACCCCAACACTGTATTATCAATCAAGTGGAAATCCTCTTCAACATACAAAAAGAATCAGCTTAATAGCTATCCTACTCTCTCTATACTCTGATGATTTTCAATCAGAAGATGAAAATCACGGATTACCTAGGTCTCGTTATATATGCTGAAAATTGGCCTAATCATAGCTGCTATCACCTCAGGTCCACCTACATAGTCATAGAAGAAAATAAATTTCTTCCTCATGCAAGGAATACTTACTAGAAATATCCTAGCATCTGATAGTACATTGTCACACATCTGATCTCAACTGGGTCTCTGACAGAACTGACATGCAACAATTATCCATGAGTGAATTCTCAGTTATCTAAAATAATAGTTGTCACATGCATGCAAGCATTAAAAAACTATATTTTATTATTTTAACAACCTGTTAAAATAATCTAACTGGACTTGAGTAGTAAAACTAAGTCAACTGATCCTCTCATTATAGAACTAAACCTTATCTCCTTTAATCAAGGGATAAATTCCTAAATCAAGAGAGAAAATAATTGCATGATCTCACAAAGGCTTCTAGTTTATTTTTCCATATCTAATTCACTCATGGAGATTAATTAATTAATACTTTAAACTTTTTCTAAGACCAAATTCATTTTTACTTCCTATATTTAGACTAGGAACTGCTATAAATAGGAAGGGACCCAGAAATGTTATTTTTATAACTTTTCATTTTTAGCAGTTTCACCTCTCATCCAATGTGGCCAATGACCTCATTGGCCAAACTACTATTTTTAGACATGTTATTTTTAGCAGGTCTATTGTTTTTGCACATTTTAAATTTAAGATTTCTTGTTGCACATTTTTCAACACTCCCTCTCAACAAGAAAGGGTTTCTTTCGAACCTGATCTTGTAACTCTAGAATGTTCTTCATCCAACACATCTACCTAGTCCACCTGCTCCAACAACACTTGGAACAAAAACACTCCCAACTGACCACTCTGTTGGGCTAGGAAAATATTCTAATGCTGAAGCTCTACCTACTACTGACAAGTGCTCCCTCTCTGACACCTGCACTACTGCAACATCTCCATGCATCTCGCACCATTGCACACCTCTCTATGCCACCTAGCACTGTGCAAAACACGTTTGCCTCTTGCATTGCTGCAGCTTGTTAGCTATGTGCTATCCTGGGATTCCTTGCATTGTCGCTCTCTCTACTACTCCATCCACATCTTTCTCTACCCAATCAATCAGTTCCTACTACTCCACATCGAGGCTCCTGTAGCAAGGTCCCATCCAAGAGGTTGGGTACCTCAAAGATCCTACCCCTCCTCCTTTGAATGATCACTCTATATTGCCCCACCTCCTACTTGGAGGTATGGCTGCATGTGATCCCTCAACCCACCTGGCTCAAAGTTTCTCGCTACTAGATGTCTCTACATGAGTAGATGTCTCTACTTGATCTCCACTCAGCTTGCTTTGTCGTGGCTCCTCCAAAATTGTCTGAGACTTCTTCTGGCTCTACATGTTGAGAGGTAATATACCCTCCCTCTCAACCACCAAGTCTCCATCAGTTGCCTTGCTTCTCAAGTCTTTGCATGCATCTTGAACCTCAAGAGCATACATGTTCTTTACCTGTGAACCAATCTGCTTCACCTGTCTAGTGATGATGTGTCTAAGGAAAACATTTCCCTTACTGAAGACTACATCATAGCCTATGTCATCAAGCATCGTGATCGACACCAAGTTTCTCTTTAGTCCTGGTACATACTTGACATCGGTCAAGGTATGGCGGGATCCATGCTCCCTCTAAAAATAACCATGCCTACACCTGAGACACTATACTTCTCATCATTACCCATCACTGAGTATTTGGAGATCTTTCTCCTCCAAAGTACTGAACAAAATCTTGTCACAGGTCATGTGGAAAGAAGCTCCACTGTCAAGAAACCAACCACTTCCCACCATGGATGAAACCATGCATGCGAAGAATGTGAAATCCAACTCAAACTATGAAGCAAATGCCTCACCTTCAGTTCCTTCCCTGGATCCCTTCTTGGATTTCCTCCGTGCACAATTTCCAGCATAATGGCCCACCTCATGACAACGAAAGCATCTCACTTTCGATTTGTCAACCTTGTTTCCATTATTGGAAGAACTGGATTCAAAAAGAGAAACCTTCTCCTTCCCCTTCTTCACCTTACTCGCTAAGGCATAGTTCTCCTCATCATGCATGGATGAAAAACTGTCTCTAGTGCTTCGTTTGATCTCCTCCTGCATCAAATTGTTAGATGATCCAAAAATACAATATTATCATAGGTTATAAAATTGGAATAATTTTTAATTTAAGATATTAAATTAATGATTATTATTCTAGAATGTTTAATTATTTAATGAAGACATTTAGAATTAGTGTATTGTTGTAACAAGATATGACTCTCCAAAAGTGTCGTATCATAGGCTCTATTTTAGGAGATTTGTTAGCTAGATGGTTTGAATAGAATTTATTGTAAATGGACACTTGTTATTTAATAAGTGATCCATAATTAGAGGTAGTTAGGATATTGAGCTTATAAATAGCTCATTGCAAGAGTGTTTGGATGTTCGAGTGTAAACTCTTGCAAAATCAATTATGTAATTATTTTTTTCTGATTAATAAAATTACGTGTCTGAGGACACTTCTGCCATTATTGTGGTATCGGAGCTCCAGTAATGCTGCAGTGGATGTGAAAAGGAGATTCCAACTCTATAAGTTTGTGGAAAACTCCATTGAATTGTTCAGTGAATGTTTGGTATGAAATTTATCAAGTTTTTGTTCAAAAGAGAAGAAATTTTATTATTTTAATAATTTTATATTTTTTTAAATCTGAAAATCAAAGGTAAGAATTACTACTACCACCATTTGAATCCGATTGCTGTGAGGAATTCCAGTCTAGAGAAGAATTGGCCCTGGAGACATTATATTCTCTGTTGATGGCATAATACAAATCCAACGCAGGGAAAGTGTTGCGCTTGTTGTTCCTTGGAGCATGCAACAGATTGGTGACTGGCGTAACTCACTCACCAGAGGTTGGCCACAAGGTTGTTAACAACCAAGAATTCCATCATGAAACTTGCTAGAAGCCTGGATAGAAGTTGACACCGAAGGATCTCTGGAATGTGGCATGTGGAAGATTCTCTCTAGGCCATAGAATTTTTAAATCAATGCATTGGCATCTGAGAGCAGGGTTCTTCTCCCAAGTGACTTTCAAAGTTATGTTGTGTGGGGTAGTTTGTTTGTCACAACCATACTCTGTAATACAATATATTAACTTTGTTTCCAATGGGTTTTGTGGATCCAGATTCAAGTGAAGAAATTAAAGAATTTGTGAAATTTTCAGCAAATATCGAGAGAGTGAGGTTGAATCGGAGAACTCATTTTTTTTTAAGGCATTTATTCGCCTTTTTGTTCTGTCCCCAAGGCATTTTCTATTATCTCTGGTGCATCGACCAGCAGCTTCTCTCCCTGCGGCAAAAAAAAATAATTCGAATTTCTCTCAAGAAATTTCATCACGCAGTTCCTGGATCTTACATTTCTGTTGTGATCTTTGATGAATAGATTTGTCAAATCTGGTGTTTTGGTGGATAACAGAGAATTATAAGTTGATGAATGCAACAATTGAAATCATCATTTCAAAAACAAGAAATCGGACTCCACGCTACCAGTCTCACACTTGCAATTCATTCATTTTTTTTAATGCAGGTTTTAAATACTTTCATAAAGTTTTAATGGAGTGATAAGGTTTTTTTCCTTGTTTATAATTTGTAAATTGGAGAGATAAGGAATTTATTATTATTTGAAAATAATGTTTTTTTTGGGAGAAATAAAGTGTGTTGGGTAATTTGTTTTCAAGAAGTTATTTTTTATTTTTCAATTGGGATCATCACATTGTAACTCAAAGTAATTTTACTTTGAGGGGGGGTAGCTTTCTTTTACCAAGTTTTGTAAGAGCATCATTGTAAAAGTCAAATTTTGAAAGTTACCTTGTAATTTTTTGAGAAATTGACTAGAGCCAAGTGCAAAAATCATTTTTCTCCAGTTTCAATGACTATAAAAGGGTCAAGGACAAGCCCTGATAGATCATGTTTTTTGCGTGGTGTGTTGTGTTGTCCATCTTGTCATTTCTATTTTGATTCTTGGTGCAAAGCTTCAACGCTACAATGTCTAAGTTGATTAATTTGTTTTCTGATTCTGACAAACTTGAAGGCACAAAATCTTATAAAACATGGCAACATCTCGTCGAAAGAACTCTCATTTACAATGAATTATGGCAGGGTATATGTGATGGAGATGTTAAGCCGAATAAACCCACAGATGCAGGTGCACTAGCAAAATGGGAAGTTAAGAATGCCAAAGGCTTAGCTCTTATTAAATCTTCTGTGAATGATGAAATGTATGTCCATATAGAAAATGCTACAGATGCATGGTCTACTTTGAAAACTTTTAAAGACCTCTTTGATACTCAACCTCAATCAAAGAAAGTTGATCTACAATTAAAATTGTTACAACAAAAATTGACTGAAGGAGGTGATGTTCTTGAATATATCTCAAGACTTAAGAATATTAGGCAGGAAATCATTAATGCTAGTTTTCTAGCAATAGATGATAGTTTTATGGTAACAATTGTAATTGATGGAATTCCTTCTTCCTACATGCATTTTTTGGAGACTCTACAATTAACTGAGAAATTAGAGAAACTAAAGTTTGATGAGCTTTGTGAAATGTTGACTCAACATGATAAAACCTTTGGGAAGAAGAAGCAGGTTGGTGAAGATGTTTTTTTGATAGAGGCCAACGCTAGTAAATCATTAGCAGACAGTTCTCGAGGCAGAGGCAGAGGCAATCAGAATCAAGCAGCACAAAGTCGAGGTCAAAGACAAAGCAAAGGAAACAACTTTAACAGAGGCAAAAGTTCAGGAAGAAATAATTTTCAAGGTAGAGGAAACAACCAAGGAAGAGGCAATTTTCAAGGACAAGGAAACAATAATCAAGGTAGAGGACAATCTCAACATAGAAGTCAAAGCAGGGGCAAAGGACAATCTTCAAGAAGAGGAAGAGACTTAAATCAAATTGTGTATCGAAGATGTAACAAAGTTGGCCATTATGCTGAAGATTATCGAACTTCACTTAATAAAATTCCCAAGTTTCAGCAGCATTCATCGCAATTTGCAAATGATCAAGATGATGATAACTCAGAATATGTTTTTACTTCCTCGCTAGCATCACAACTTTCATCCCATATTAGAAGTGACTATGAAGATGTCTGGATCTTGGATTCAGGGGCAACTCAACACATGACTTATCGACATGATTTTTTTTTAATTTTCAAGATTTCCAACTTAATTCCATTTTTCTTGCTGATGATACAAAACATACTCCTTATGGAAAAGGAGCAGTTAAAGCTTTTCTCCCTGGCATTGGAGAAAAAATGATTTCCAATGTATGGTATGTACCAGGTTTTAAGAAAACTTTGCTCTCTTTAGTCACGATTCTACAAGAAAGACATCAAGTGATTATGGAAGATGATTTTCAAGATTAATTCAGTCAAACAGAGTTTGAAAACTGTCATGACATGATATGAAGATGGAAAACTGTTATGGATGAAAGGGACAGTTATTCCAACGAATTCTGATTTTGCAGGGGCAGTGAGTACATGTATTTCACCTATAAGACTATGGCATGTAAGATATGGACATTTAAATTTTGAGAGTCTTTCTCAATTGCAGAAACAAGGAATGGTTAAAGGACTCCCCACTTTCAAAAGGGAAAATGAAAAACGTGAAGCTTGCATTTATGGAAAACAAAGTCGAGAAATTTTTCCAACAAGTTCATGGCGTGCAAACAGGCGGCTACAACTAGTTCACAGTAATGTTTGTGGACCACTACAAACATCATTTGGTGGTTGCAAATATTTCTTACTATTCATTGATGATTTCAGCAGAATGACTTGGGTTTACTTCTTGAAGAACAAGTCAGAAGCATGTGATAAGTTTAAAATTTTTCGCCAACTTGTTGAAAGTGAAGTCAAAGCAAAGATAGGTACTCTTAGGACAAATAATGGGGGAGAATTCACTTCAAATGAATTCAAAACTTATTGCAGTGAAAATGGCATAAGATGACATCTTACTAATGTTTACACTCCATAGCAAAATGGAGTAGTTGAAAGAATGAATGGCACCTTGTTAGGAATGGCGAGATCCATGTTAACTTTCAAGAGGTTAAGTCCAACATATTGGGCAAAAGCAATACATACAGTTGTCTACCTAAGAAATAAATCTCCAATTGATTCTTTAGATGGATTCACACCTTATGAGATTGGTTTGGTTTCAAACCTCAAGTTAAACATCTTAAAGTTTTTGGATCAGTATGTTATGCCTTAGTTCCGAAAGAAAAATGAACTAAGCTTGACTCAAGAAGTTTAAAATACACAATGATTGGCTATTTTGATGAGAAGAAAGGGTATCGTCTTTTGACCAATGGAAAATTAATTGTGAGCAGGGATGTCATTTTTTATGAAACTGAGAGTAAGAGTGCTGAAGAAATTGAAAATCTTCTTCACAAGTTAGAAACTAAGGGAAGTAAAAGAAATTGAAAAATGCAAAGTCAACCAATTTCACCAAATTGGTATGAACTTTATTTTCCTTCCTCTGAAGATGAATCATCCAGTCCATCTACATCAACAACATCATCTAGGTCTTCTAGCAGTTCTTCTGACAGTGATTCTCCAGATGCCTCACCTGAAAAAAGAACATCAGTTTATATTAATCCTCTTTTCAATGATGGAGATTTTACAGAAGCGCAAACAAGTGAGCACCAACTACCAAAATGGGCAGTTCAACTTTTGAAATATGTAAAGCCTGATGAGAAAAATAAAACAGGCACCAGAAGGGCACATAGAAGTGAGGGCAATTTTGCCTTGATAGCACATGATTTTACTGAACCTTCCACATACAAAGAAGCAGTAAAACATAAAGAATGGCAACAGGCTATGGATGAAGAATATCAAGCAGTAATTGATAACAACACTTGGAAACTTGTTGATTTTCCATCAAATGTTAAACCCATAAGATGCAAATGGGTTTACAGAATTAAGTATAATTAGAAAGGAGAACTTGAAAATTATAAAGCACAACTTTTCGCAAAAGGTTTTACGCAGCAGGAAGGCATTGATTATGAGGAAACTTTTGCTCCTACAGCTAAATGGAACACCATCTGATTAACACTTGCATTGGCCACTCAGAAAGGATGGAAAGTTCATCAAATGGATGTGAAAAGTGCTTTTCTCAATGGGGATTTACAGGAGGAAGTGTATATGACCCAACCGCCAAGTTTTGAAATTGAAGGACAAGAACATAAAGTTTGCAAATTGATCAAGGCTTTATACAAATTAAAACAAGCTCCTCGAGCTTTGTATGCAAAGATGGATGAATACCTTAAGAAAGTTGGTTTTGAATGAAGTGAATCTAATGATACTTTGTATGTGCGAAAACAGGGAAAATATTTGGTAATTCTTGTTATGTATGTAGATGTTTTGATCATTACTAGCAACCATGATGATCATATTGCACAGGTGAAAAAGGAGTTACATGTAGGTTTTAAGATGACAGTTTTGGGATTACTTCACTACTATCTTGACGTTGAAGTCTTCCAATGTCCACATCATATTTTTATTTCTCAGAGTAAGTATGAAGTAGAGGTTCTTCAGTGATTTGGCATGCAGGACTGCAAGCCTGTTCTCACCCCCATGGAGCAAAACTTGAAACTTTCAAAATTTAGGGGGGGGGGGGGGGGGGGTGGAAGGTGGATAGTACGGACAGTTGATTGGCATCTTGATTTATTTGACAAATACTCATCCTGATATATCTTATGTAGTCAGTATTCTTTCACATTTTATGCAGGAACCACGAGATAACCACTGGAATGTAGCCAAAAGAGTTCTTTTATATATCCAAGGAACAAAATATTTTGTTCTTCTTTACACAAAGACTAAAAATTTTGTACTTGGTGGATATTCCGATGCTGACTTTGCTGGAAGTATTGATGATCGAGCATCAAAATCAAGTTATTAAATGAACATGGGGTCAACAGCAGTATCTTGGAGTTGTAAGAAGCAAGCTACAGTGGTCACTTCTTTAGCAGAAGCAAAGTACATTTCAGCATGGGAAGCAGCATGTGAAATTGTTTGGTTGCACAGAATTTTGCAGGACTTGGGCATTTCTCAAGTAGAAGCTACATCATTATTCATTGACAGCCAATCAGCGATCAAACTTGCCAAGAACCCAGTTTGTCATTCAAAGACAAAGCACGTGGACACCAAGTATCATCATATCAGATCTCTCATTGCCAAATATGTCCTCAAGCCAATTTATTGTACTTCTGAAGATCAGATCTCCGACGTTTTCACAAACCACTTGGTAGAATAAAATTTACTAAATACAGGGATGAACTTGGTATCTGTTGTAATGTATCTTTGGATCACAAGTGGGAATGTTAGATGATCCAAAAATACAATATTATCATAGGTTATAAAATTGGAATAAAATAATTTTTAATTTAAGATATTAAATTAATAATTATTATTCTAGAATGTTTAATTATTTAATGAAGACATTTAGAATTAGTGTATTGTTGTAACAAGATATGACTCTCCAAAAGTGTTGTATCTTAAGCTCTATTATAGGAGATTTATTAGCTAGATGGTTTGAATAGCATTTATTGTAAATGGACACTTGTTATTTAATAAGTGATCCACAATTAGAGGTAGTTAGGACATTGAGCTTATAAATAGCTCATTGCAAGAGTGTTTGGATGTTCGAGTGTAAACTCTTGCAAAATCAATTATGTAATTTTTTTTTTAATTAATAAAATTACGTGTCTGAGGACACTTCTGCCATTACAAATCCGACCATAGTAACTCACAGTTTGGCAGTTTCTCCCTTCCATTCACTCAATCCTGGTACCTATGCCAGATTTTAGGAAGGCCAAGGAGTGTTAGACTCACCATATCCTCATCTGATGTCATGACCCCTACACTTGCAAGCTCATCTTTGCATGTGATGAGCTTGGTCAGATACATAGAGATCGCCTCATCCCTTTCACACTTGATCTTTCGAAGTTTATCCTTCAGTGCTAGCTTCCTCTGATCACTGCTATTTTGATATAAATCTTTCAATGTTTTCCACATTTCATGCAAAGTCTCCTTCCCATGGAGGCTCGAGACAATGTGATCTCGCACTCCCTCCAAGAGAATTCTCCTAGCTCTAGCCACACACTTCTTCCATTCCGCCAGTTGAGTAGCATCAGTAGGCTTAGGGACATCTTGATCAATGAAGTCCTTAAGGCCATTATCTTACAATACTGCATCCATACGATCCTTCCAAGCTATGTAGTCTGAGCTGCCATCAAGCCTTAAACCATAGAAAGCCATCAATGAAATGGATGTGATAAGAACTTGAGATCTATATCCCGAATAATAAACTTCAAATTCCTCTTGACTATATATTGTTCTTCCTTGATCACCTGTGCTCTGATACCATGTAGAAATTTCACCTGTAGAACAAACTGATATATGCAATGTCCTAAAGCATAATATTTGTTCTACTTCTACAAAACATTAAGCGGAAGAATAATCGAATTCATGAGCAACATCAAGTAGAAACATGCATAACTGATCAAGAGAAATCAATCACACATCACATAGAATATATCACTGGGGAAAGCACCAGCATAAAACCCCAACACTGTATTATCAATCAAGTAGAAATCCTCTTCAACATACAAAAAGAATCAGCTCAATAGCTATCCTGCTCTCTATATACTTTAATGATTTTCAATGAGAAGATGAAAATCATGGACTACCTAGGCCTCATTATATAGGCTGAAAATTGGCCTAATCATACCTGTTGTCACCTCAGGTCCACCTATGTAGTCATAGAAGAAAATAGATTTCTTCCTCATGCAAGGAATACTTACTAGAAATATCCTAGCATCTGATAGTACACTGTCCCACATCTGATCTCAACTAGGTCTCTGACAGAACTAACATGCAACAGTTATCCATGAGTGAATTCTCAGTTATCTAAAATAATAATTGTCACGTGCATGCAAGCATTAAAAAACTATATTTTATTATTTTAACAACTTATAAAAATAATCTAACTGGACTTGACTAGTAAAACTAAGTCAACTAATCCTCTCATTATAGAACTAAACCTTATCTCCTTCAATCAAGGGATAAATTCCTAAATCAAGAGAGAAAATAATTGCATGATCTCACAAAGACTTCTAGTTTAATTTTCCATAACTAATTAACTCATGGAGATTAATTAATTAATATTTTAAACTGCTGTTAAGACCAAATTCGTTTTTACTTCCTATAGTTAGACTAGGACTGCTATAAATAGGAAGGGACCCATAAATGTTATTTTTAGAACTTTCTATTTTTAGCAGTTTCACCTCTCACCCAATGTGGCCAATGACCTCACTGGCCAAACTACTATTTTTAGCAGGTCTATTTTTTTGTACATTCTAAATTTAACATTTCTTGTTACACATTTTTCAACATGGCTAGCCCCTTTTCCATGAAAAATTGGGGCTAATGCGACATGCTCCCGAACTACAGGTGTGAAAACAAGAAGGTCAACTTTTGAGTTGCATAAATTTTGCATTTAAGCTCTAATTGACATGGTTCTTACACCATTGGAAAGATTTATGTGTGTAGACCAACACGAAAATGTGTTGTAATCAAGAGGAAAAGTTTTACCCCAAAAAGTGTCATTTGATTCCTCAAAATTCTCCCAGAATGTTTCGGACCCCATTTCGCCAAACTAGGTCCCGCTGTTAAAAACAGTCTCGTGAGCTAATTCATCCACTTTTTCTACTCAAAATGCATCAAGAGGGATAACCAAAAATATAATGATTCAATTTGGATCACACCTCCCCATGTTGAGAGGATTTTTGTCTCCAAACGCTTTTCCTGAATGAGTTGAATAATTTTTTCCTCAACCTTCTCTCTGGTGTACCCTTTAGCTTTGCCTGGAAGTTGTCCCTTCAACCCAATTTGCCAAAGGTCGTGTTGCCCTTGTCTTGTAGTTCTGGACCTCTTCTACAAAATTGTATCTTCTGTCAACTTTGCCTGAGCGTCTACTCCCAAATCCTCCACAAAAGGTAGGACCTGTTCCTCTTCCTAATCTAGCATGGAAGGCTCATAGAGTTTCAATTTCTCCACATTTACAACTGAGTAGATGCGCATATATGGCTCATAAAGTTTCAAATTCTCCACATTTACAACTGAGTAGATGCGCATATATGGTGCTAAATTGAGTCGCTAGGAATTATCACCAACCTTTTCCAGTATCTTAAAGGGACCATACTGTTATAGAAATATTTTGGCACACTTCAACCCCAATCTTATATGTCAATATACTAGGGCCCTTCAACCCCTAAAACATTTTCTTCATACCCTAAAATAACGTGGTCATCTGATTACATCATTCCCCAAACGTTCCACCTGAAGAACCATCCAGAATTGGCCTAAACTGGACCATACTGACTGCTCCACTGTCAGGGTGTGATGCATACTAACTTCTACACTAGCCAGGTGCGATGCATACTGATTAGGCCTTCTATAAGGAGAGATGGGCGAGGATGGACAAATGTTCGAGACAGTTCGCTAAGTGGATGCTCATGAAATCTTCTAGAAACTTATCTTATGACACTTCCCTCTCTGAATTCGCCTAAGGATGAGTAAGAAATCCAAGAAATATCCAAGTGGAACCAATTATAACAAGTGGAATCAATTGTAACAAGTGGAATGACACTAATAAAACCCTAGAGATGACTCAGACCCTTGCACACATCTATAAATGGATCCCTCATCTAAGAGATCCAGGGGCTGGAATATTGTGAATTGCAAGGAAGTGCTGATAGATTGTATTTGAGGAAAAGAGCATTGTATTGTTGGTGTGATATTGCTATTTCATGAGGTGAAGAGGGATTGATGCTAGGAGGATGATGCTGGATCAGACAACTGCGTTGTAATTCTCCCTTCTATTTAATAAAGTTCTTCAAGTTTCTTCCATGTGATTGTGCAATTGTGAATGTTGTCATTTTTGAATGCTATTGTATGTTCATTATATATCTGATTCTGTAGTGTTTATGTTACAATAGATCAAGATGCGTTGATGGTTCTTTCCTACTGTGTTTCTACAAGTACTCTTGAAGTGGGATAAGTATGGAGAGGAGTTGCAAGCTCTGTCAAAGGGGAGAAAGATCAAGCAAAGGATTAAGCGAAAGTTCTAGAATGGTCCTCTCATCTTTCTCTTATCTATTGTGCATAGAAGAAATCGTTGAATTACTTTAAACTATTGTTTCTAGGGTAGCTGCCAAACCTAGAGGGCTAGTCGATCGAAAAGACACTAGTTTTCCCAAAAACAAAACGGTGACTTTGCTTGGGAGTGAATAGATGTTTGTTTGTTCTCTTTGTTTATTTTATAAACTATAGACAGAGCCTGAAGTTAGCCAGGTAGCCTTCGAACTGCTCTTGCTCTGCAGTTGCATAGTAGATGAATGCTGCTTCAGTCAATCTCTGGTTTGGTTTATGAATTAAATATTTGACTTACAAGCATTCTAGATGCCCTTTTGGTAGCCCAGTAACCTCTCAAGTCATTTCTCTGTACTTTTCTCTTTATTTTCCATCATAGCTCAACTTAACTCACTAAAAATAGCTGCAAATTTGAGCCAAAACCCAATTCAATTGCGCTCCCTAGCCCATCGCACTGTCTGTCATTGTCAACCAATATTCACCACACCTCCCAAGTCTGTAAAGTGCGACGCATCCCTGTTTCTGTGATGCCCAGGTGCGATGACTAACTGAACCTATTTCCATTATAGAAATTTGGGGTTTTTGTCCTTGTTCTCAGTTTTGTTTAGTTGTTTTTGCTGCTTATGAACAATACCTCATTACTGAAGCCTGCTTGCATCACATAGATCAGCCTCCATTGATTAGGATTAGTAAATGTTTTTATGTATTTGTCCATCATTTACAATCCTTTGTCAAAAAGTTACTTAAATTGAATTGTCACTTTGGTACGAAAAGTGTCATAGCTATTGTTTTGTGTCAAAAAGAGAAGTGTCGTGGATTCTTCCTTCCCTGGATAGTCAATTGAACTTTTTGTCATGTATTTGGTTTGATTTAAATAAAAATAATAAAAAATATAAAAAAATAAATTAAATAAAAATATTAATGTAAAGCACCCAATATGGTAGTGATATTGTAATGTAATGTAATATTTAACATTTTTGACTAAGTCAAATTACATAAAAATGAAAATTAAATTAAATCTAAAAATTAAAAAAAAAAAAAAATTAATGTAATGTAATGTAAATATTTTAACTCGGTTTTAAAAAATAAAACTAATGAAATAAAAATAACCTTATGAAAATAAAATAAAAATGGCTCATGGTATTGACCCATGATATTCATGTGGATTGTAGTCTATTTAAAGGGGGAAATTAAACCAACCTAGATCCATGCTAATGTTTGCTTAGATTGTACCTAATATCTTTGAGGATCCTCCTAATCTCCTCTTATCCTCCAAATAACTAGTAGTGATCAACTTGCTTATCAACGATGACCATTTGAAGCAAGGTTTCTAGTTGATGGTACAGAGCCACATAGTGGAGAAAATGAAGTCTCCTTTTGTGAAATTTTTCAGAATCTAGATTCCACCTAAAGGTGCTGCGACTGATTTCAATATCATAAAATATATTCGATAGTCGAATTCCTTGGATTCTAAGTGAAGTATCTCACTCCTCACTTACGGGGGCACAAATCAAAGTGGTAAGCCACTTAGTGCCACCCAAATAGATACTAACAGCAAGAGGTGGATGCTCCTATGGCACCACCTCGACAACTCGCTTAGCACATCAGAGGAGCCATGAAAACAAAAGGTATAGAAAAGCTTAATTGGGGTGACGAAACCAAGGTGACATAAATGGTGTAAGTAGACACATTTGATGTGACTAGAAATTGAACCCAAAGACAACAAGAGTAGAGGGGTGATAGTTCGGCAATATAGGGACTCGAATGAGAGTGTAGGTGAAACATTAGAAGGACATCATCAACCAAGAACAAAGTAACCACTCTTATACTCTTATGAATGGAAACTTCCTTTTGGGAGTGTATTTGTAGTAGGGAGAGGCATATGAGGATTCTACCAACTAGCCTTGGGAAGACTAGGCCCGTAATGCGTTCAGAACCAAATTGAAAATGTGTCCAAGTACTAGACACCACATACCATGACCGGACAGCTAAACTAAATGAAATGTCTCTAGAGTTAGAAATTTGGGAGGATGTAAAAGGAAACACAAGGACGAGCTCAAAACAAGGACCTGTTGTTGTGTTGTGTAGAAAGAGAACAAAAAACATGGGCACCTTCAATAACAAGCCAAACTACCAAACCAAAGAGATACACAGTAACTTGTGAATTGAAAACAAACACTGAAACAAGAAGGGATTATATAGAGGGACCTTCAGCAAATTTACAGAGCGCCAACGAAATACTGTGTTAACCAGTGCAATCCTGGAAACCCTAGTGAAAATTCGCCACCGTGGGACTAAATTCCCACGCTTATAAAGAAAACCAAAAACTGACTCAATGATCAGAAGCCAAAGAGGGATGAGTGTTCATTATATACACTCGATTAACACAAAGAGGGATGAGTGTTCGTTATATACACTCACTTAACATTGACATTACACACCCACTTCATGTGAACCTTCCTCTAAAATGCATCCATGATCAAACTCAAAAGCAGGAAATTGCAAACCAAGAGGTCCCTCTCCCACCACTTGCCTACAGTTATGGAAATTTGACAAAGTTTGTTGTGGTTGAGCACTAAGAGGGTAAAATCATCACACACAGGTCATAGCTAGACAGGTGGTGACCTGAGCTCTCTTCCTTCTTCTTCTCCATTGCCTTCTAACACATGTCAATCATGCGTGCTCATGTCGTTGGAAACCTTAAAAACACCCCATCGAGGTAATTTGATTTAAAACCTTAATCGACAATTGCTTTCATATTTTATATAAAGGCTTAAACGACAACGCCTCTTTGCTTTTGTTAGAAATAGTAATTACTCCCGCATGTGGAGTTGGCTAAACATAGAGAGTAAGTTCACTGAGTGATTGAGTGGTTGAGTGTTTGAGTGTTGAGTCAAGTCGAAAATAGTGATAGAAGACATTGACTTGTGGTTGCATGTCAAGATATTTTAGGCAAGTTGTTAGTTCGAAAAGGATAAATACCCTTCACCGAGTTCACTGTAATTGTCATGTTTTATGTGATCAATAAAAAGGCAACAACTCGTGTTTTATATGTGAATTCATGCTTTGTGTCTTCAGCCTTTCCAACAGCTTTACGTAAACAGTGCTAAATAATTGAATGGTCAAGCAACTTCATGGGTCATGTCTAGGCGAAATCTTTGAGCTTTGGGCAAATTCACAAAGATCTCGAGCATGCAATCCGTTTCAAATCTCCAGCATACTTTATGCAACAAACTCAAAGGAAGAAAACAGCACTACAGTCAGAATCTTGAGCTACCCACGTCCATACATCTTCATTGATCTCCGGGTATATTTTTCAAACATTGTTTTTCTTGGGCCGAAACGTTAACGGTGCGACATTATTCTCCTTGGAACAGAAGAAACCTATTGGAAGGCGACAAGTCAAAATCTCTCACTCCCGCGTTTAGAAAACCCGGTGGATCTCCTTAATTCTCGTGGACCCGTTATTAAAAGAATTCAATTGTGAAACTGCAAACTTTTACTATACCATTCAAATTCACACTAGCATGGCTGATGAAAGTTAATAGCTATCAAAAAGATTTATGAGGTTGAGAATTTGTGAGGCTAGTTAAGAATAAAGGAGGAAAACAAAAAATTAATTTGGAAATTCTTGACTTCATCTTTATACCACTAACATATTCTTAAATTATTAAACTAAACCCATAAGTTCATAATTTTTCAGTTTTTAAAGGATGGAAATTCTGAAACATTATTTAAGAGACCACCCCTACGAATGAAAATTCTGAAACCCCATTCTAAAAAGACGAGGCCTATGAACTTAACTAGATTTCAAAATAAAAACTACCACCCAAAACATTGTATCTTAATCCACTTCATTTAATTTATTCTCCCAGTAAATTTAAGACTCAAAAATACCCACTTCGTATCCAAAAGCATGCAAACAAACTACTGGATTCGACGAAGAAAGACACTGAGAGGTCGAACATGGGCAAGTTGGGTTCGTGCAGCAGCAGTCATGTGTTTCTACCAGCAAGTTGTATTGTGCAACAATTCTCTGTCAGGCCTGTCCCGACTCCACAGGATGCATCTAATCAATGGACTTCCCGATTTATTGACCACTGCAAGCAGCCAACGCGTCTAAATTTTATACATGTATTTAGGTTACAGACGATCGAAATGGCAAACCAGCTTCATTCATTTACTCTTAGATACTGTTAATAATTCTCTGTTTGGCAAAAATCCTTCTCCTGCCACTGTACTTCTCCTCCATTGCCAGTGTACTTTCCGCCCACACAGATTTCACTGGTCATTTGTAAGGAGGCCTCCATGTGCTGCAGTCACTAACAATGCAGGATCCATCTTCCTGTCCGCATGCGTCCAACGCATAAACTGGAAGTTTCTGTAAGCCCACGGTTCGTTTGTCAGCCACCATGGAGGACCCATCTTCTCTTCCACATGCTGCCAATACATGAACGGTAAGTATGTGAAAGCCCATCGCTAACGACACCAAATTGATGGATGCACTAACCAGATGTATTCCAGAGGTACAAGATGTACCTCTTAACAAAGATACGGGAGATAAAAGGGATAGCGATGGGGATTAATGATTCTAGTATTATTTCTGCAATGGAGAAAAAAGTGTAGGGTTACTGATTTAGGTCGACATTGATGTGAAATCATTTATAAAATAAAATTTAATCATTTTTAATAATTTGGAGGTATAATAAGGTAAATTTTCATTGGTTTAAAATTTAATGTTATTAGTTTATTTTTTTAAATAGTTTTGTAAAATATTTTTTTTAATAGTAATTTGTGAACTTGCCAGACTTATCTTAATTTTGAAGATTTCTGCATTAATTTGAATGTTTTTTAAAGATATTTTTGTCAACATGAATGCTTAGCTTGTATAAATTTGTCTTATAATCTAAAATGTGTTTAGAGAATAGAACAGAGTTAGAAGGATCACCATCTCAATTAACTTTTAGTGCTTTACAATAAGGTAACTTTATATACTTGTTGAATGATTTCAATTTAATTATAAATATTTTTTAAATAAATTTAAATCATAAATTCTAGTATTTTAATTTATTTTTTTATAATTTTTAACTCATTTAGGATTTATAAAAGAAAATATATATTATCAACTAGATCATTAACTCTTTATTATCATGTGTTTTCGAGGGATCAAATCTCTTTGATGAGAAATACTCTTTTTTAGTGAAATTTTGAGAAAAGGTTTGCAACCTTTATAGATTTTGATTCATTTCTTCTAAATTAAATAAAATGTAAATTCTGTATTTTATTATATTGGACATTGATTTATTAAAATAAAATCCTGTTTAAATAAAAAATGTGTTTATATTTTCATATAATTTTTTTATAAAAAATAATATATATTTTTAATTAATAATAATAATTAAAATAAAATTCCTTATTTAATAATTGAAAAAGTATATTATAATTGAGCAAGAGGCTCTAGCCATATGAAATCTATATGATAGATCCCCAATATAAATATTTGAAATCTTATCCAATAAATAATAAATTTAATTAATTAAAAAAAAAGTAAATATAATAATAATACTGAATGGAGATCGGATTTTCCACAGTGTTCATATTTTGAGGTCGACGTTTGGAGTCTGAACCTAGACTCATCATCAGGACAAAATGTGTGGAGAAAATAAGAGAAATGGTAGAAATAAATATGAAAATCGCAGGATGTAAAGACAAATGGTCGACTCTTTATTTGCTCATTAATAATTTAATTAATATTATTGCCATTTAAATTCTTTGTTTATATGATTTACTAACTAAATTGTTATTCTAACTTTTATATTAATATTAAATTTAATATTGTCTTATTTTATCATTATGAATCATTATTAAATTATGCATAATATTATTGCTTTATGCTTTATATATTTGGCTACGAGCTATTTATATGTTTAAAATAATTCTATTACTATTGTTAATAGTATTATATTATGTCTTCATATAAATTAATATTTATAAGTATTAAAAATAATTAATTTTATAAAATAATAAAACAATAAAATAATTAAATAATTAAAATAAATTAATAAATTTAAATTAAACTATAAAATTACTAATTATCCATAATATTATATAATTAATCTATTAAAGATGAAAATAAAATAAGATATAACTAAATTAATACTTCATACTTTAATATTTATCTATAACTCATTTTAATATAGATTTTTCCATATAATATCATGATAATACTGTGCTATTAATCTTAATCAAAACTCATTTGATGCCACTGTAAAAAATTGTTATATGATATTGAAACACTTTACAAACTGATATGAATTGACTAATATCCTGAATTTGTTTTTTCATATATTAATTGAAGCTTAGCATTTGTATTTGGATTTCGCCTTAATAATTCTTTTTGGGAAAGAAGAGAAAATTTATTAAAAATAAATAGGTTAAATAAAAAAAAATAATAATAATAAAAATATATATTCTTTGGGATAGTTTATTTAATAAAGCATGCACACGTGTCATACAAAATTTTATGAATACTATCTTATGAGTAGCCAGTAGTTATACCTATGATTTCGATCCTATATCAGTGTCTCAATTGACTATTCAACTAGTGTGGGTTTATATAGATATTTGAGACATTTTAAAATATTATTATTTAATATTATATGATAGATAAAAGGGATAGCGATGGGAATTAATGATTTTAGTATTCTTTCGGCAATGGAGAAAAAAGTCTAGGGTTACTGATTTAGGTCGACCTGTTTCAAAATTTTGATGTAAGATCATTTATAAAGAAAATTTAATCATTTTTAATAATTTGTAGGTATAATAAGGTAAATTTTCATTTGTTTAAAATTTATTGTTATTAGTTTATTTTTTAAATAGTTTTTGTAAAATTATTAATTTTTTAACAGTTAATTTGGTGCAACCTACAAGATTTTATTTTTTTTAATTTGAAGATTTCTGCATTAATTTGATTTTTGTTTTAAACATTTTTTCTCAATATGAATGTTTAGGCTGTATAAATTTTTGTCACACAAGTTAAAATGTGTTTAGAGAATAAAACCTTGGTGGAAAGAGAACTACTCAATTTAATTTTTAGTGTTGACAATAAGGTTTAATTTATATACTTTTGAATGATTATTCAATTCTTAATTTATAAAATATTTTTTAAAAAATTCAAATCACAATTTTAGTATTTTTTTAGTTTTTTTATTATTTTTAACTCATTTAATGACTTATTTAATTAAGGAAAATTTTATTATTTATTAATTATTCCATCTTAATTTTAAATTTATCATGTGTTTTGAGGGATCAAATCTCTTGAGAGGTAAAACCTTTGTTTTGAGTGAAAAACTTGATAAAAGGTTGCAACTTATTAGATTTGATCCATAGTCTTGGGATTTAGATAAATGTAAGTTGGTTATATTATTATATTATACATTGATTTTAAAATAAATTGTTTGATAAAAAATGTATTTATATTTTTTTCATTCAAAAATATTGAATTTTTAAAAATAAAAATATATTAATAATTATTAAAAAATAAATTCTTTATTTTAATAATTTAGAAAATATAATTTATAGTTTGGGCAAGGAGGTACTCTCTAGCCTAGTATGAAAGCTATGTTATAAATCCAATATAAACATATTGACGTTGTCCAAAAATTTAAAGTAGAATAAATTAATAAAATAGAAGTGCAAATAGCTAAGATAATAAAATTATTAAAATAATTAAAAGTAATAATTTATTAATTTTAAAATATAAAATTAAATTTAAATAAAACTATAAAATTACTATAGTTTACAAGCTTATGCTATTTATTTCATGGTATTTGTTATAATGAAGTCTATTGAAATGATTAAGGAGTAAATTAAAGTGTAAATAGATTAATACTTCATACTTTAATATTGATTTTTTTGATATGGATTCTGCCATTTAATACCATGATAATAGTATGTTATTACTCTTAATCAAAACCCATTTGATGTCACTACAAAATTGTTATATGCAATTGAAACACTTTACAAATTGATATCAATTGATTAATATGCTGAAGTTGTTTTTTGAGATATTTATTGAAGCTTAGAATTTAATATCTTGAAGTTGTTTTTTGATATATTAATTGAAACTTCTCATTTATATTTGACTTTCATCTCAATCAAATCTTTTTCTTTGAAGAAAAAAAAAATCATTGAATTTTATATAGCTTATAATACCTCACAATGATTTAAAAAACAAGGAAATCTTCTTGAAATAAAGTTATTCCTAAGTGTAGTAACCAATTTTTTGTAGAGAAATGCATCTATAGATAGACAAACCCTTTCATCAACCTTATAATAGTCAGAATAGATCATAACATAGACTACTATCGATTTCTAGATCTAATTCATACATGAAAATTATGTTAAGAAAGCAAGGAGAAAGATTACTTACTATGATTTCGAAATTTGTCCAATCATATCCTTGGAAGCCCACTTGAGATCTCACTTCTTCAACTATTATTTGCAGACAAGACAAACAAAACACCTTTTTCAAATCTTTTGGCACAAAAAAATAAGTTGCATGAATAAAGATCTCATCTGATCAAGTAATACTAGATCTACCAAACTCAAATAATAAACATCACATCAATTATTGGAAAAGTGTTTGGAGGGGGAAAAGAACATAATCTATATCAATAAAGTGATTTAAAACAAGTATAGGTTACATTAGTGACTTGTTCAACTCCTTGCTCCAAATTCCTTGAGTCATTCCTTAGTCACCCTTGCTTGGTCAGAAATGAATCTACTCACCATATCACATCAAAAGGATGATATTCACCCTCACATAAGCTTTCAATCCTCACTTTCATTTACGTGTGATACCTAACAATACAACAATATGATGTCAAAGAACTCTAATTTACTTTCCACTACCATGAGGATGCTTAGAATTTCAATGTGTTCTTTCATCCCCTACAATGGACTCTTTTTATAGGCATTTAGAGGAGCTTAGAGATGGGTTCAAGGCATGTGAATTAGGTGAAAACATAACATGCACAAATTGCATGTTCAATAGCTACATCATGGACAACTCATCTCTCATTGATATCCTCATAACTCTCCAAGTCTAGAATAAATCAAGGGTGGACATAGGTTTTTCATGGAATACCAATGATTTCCTTTCATTTCTCTCCAAGGAAGCCACAATCAAATGCTCTTCTTCTTAGGAAAAGCACAACCATGCTTAATATGGGTATTTACAAGCAATTTCTTTAGCATGACTCATGATTTCCACCTTAGGATGTTATTGATTTCTCTTCAAGACTTGTTTAAATCTTGGGTGACAAATACAAGTGTAACACTTGCGGACATTATTTAGAGTAAAATTGTCTTTTAGTCTTGGAGTAAGATATAAAACTACTTTTCATTAGCTAAGAACTCAGTTTAATGGTCCAAGACTCAAAAATATTTTAAAAAATTCAAATCTACCCTTCTCACATTAACAACTAATCATTTTAAATTGCATTATTTTATTTTTATTTTTTTTTTATTTTAATTAAAATAATAAATCAACTCATATTTGTAATAGAGCCTATAATTCTACCATTAGGCAAGACTAATTTAAATAATACTATTTACTAAAAAGTAAGAAAGTAAGTAAAAATTTTATTATAACATATTCTATAGCTTTTAAAACATAATACTTATTATAATAAAAAGTAAGAAAGTAAGTAAGACATGTATTATAACATATTCTATAGCTTTTAAAACATAAAAAATTGATTTTGACTAGAAAGGCACATAAACAAGTGACGTGTTGATAATGGAGAGGAAGTGAAGTATTTATTTTGTTGTTTACAGAAGCGGAGGAATCGTTTTGATGGTCAAAAGTGGTATGAATTTGACCAAAAATAATTCAAGAATATTTTGTTGTAATAGTGTTTGAATCATGTTTTTGATGGTGGAAATGGATTCAGCACCATCAAAAACTTATGGGCACCCAAAATCTTAAAATTTGATAGCGATAACTTGTGTTTAAATCATGTTTTTGATATTGGAAATGGATTTAACACCATTAAAAACCTGTTGGCACCCAAAATATTGATAATCATGTTTTTGATGTTGGAAATGGATTTAGCACCATTAAAAACCTGTTGGCACCCAAAATATTGAAGTTTAACCGCTGTAACCTCAATGTACAAAAACTCCTACTAGATTTTATCAAAATATTGTAAAAATCTCCATAATTTTCATGGCAAAAAAGTAATGTGCTTAGACTATAATTATTAATATAATATATAATATTATATATATATATAAAATTTATGATTTGTGTGAACTAGAAATAATGAAAATTATTATTTTTTAACTATAATAAATTAGTAATTTAGGGAAGTTGAAAATAAATTTTAAATTTTCGTGATAACTTTAAAAAATAAATATATTAATAACTTAACCATTACAACTATTCAAACTAAATTGAAAAATATTAATACCCATTAATATTTATTATTTTGTGTGGAAAGGAAAGTTACATAGTAGCTAGTACCTAGAGTTTAGCTTAAATATAGCTTAATTATAACAAAAAATAACAAAGACAAAAAATTCATAACAAAAATAAAACAACTAATAAAATATTGTATTATTGAATATGATCACAAAAAATTAAGAAATGTGAGTAACTAATATTGTTTATATATAATTGTTTATAATTAAATTTACTAAAAATATTTTTAATATAATATAAGTCATCTTAAATTGAAAATAATGTGAAAAATTATAATTTATGAAAATCAAAAATAATAGAAAAAAATCAAAAAATTAAATGGAAAGAAAATACAACTAAAAACAAAAAATTGGTAACTAATAAAAACGGAAATTATTAAAAAATCCATAATAAAATTTCAAACAATCATCTTACAAATAAATAAATTTAAATAATAAAACTTAAATTCTTAATGCTAAACTATAAATAAACTTCATAATTTTTTTAATCAAAACAAACTAATATTTTGAAGAAAAAAAAACCTAAATACATTATACCATACCTGCTATTATACCTGCTACATATTTGGATTAAATTCTATTTATTACTATCAAATGCTTTCTTTGGCCAGTTCTGCTCAAGAACTTGCCAAAATCTTCAACATAGGGCTGTTTTGCCTCATTCTCACTGCGAGATCCTGTCAAAATCTTCAACAGAGGGATTTCATCAATCCATTTGCTCTCTTTACAAATCGAAAGTCTCTTTATGATGAGATTATAGTGTAGTGTCTACTAAGGAAAACACCAGTATGATGCATCATTATTTGATTTCGATAATAAATGAAATAATGAGAAATGAGCAATTTCTACTGAAAAAGAATACTCAGTTTCCTCCTTTCTAGAACTCACCTTTTCTTCAGGAGCTTCTATGCAGTAAACGCTAGGATAGTCTTCAATTTGTCACAGTCCTCTTATTCATTTCCATGAATTCATCGATTTCAAATTTATGCAAATTGGGCCAGCAATATTAACAGCTTCTCGAGTCCATAGCTTTCAGAAATATTATGACCCACTTATCTATCATCATTTAATAAATATAAATTTAAATAATATTTTGGTATTTTTTATAAAGAAAAAAAATTAAGATTGTTTTTTAAAATATTAAATTATTAATATAATTTAAACCATAAAACATTTACAATTTACTAATCATATTGCCTATTGTAATCATATTGCCTATATATGTATAATCGAATTTAAAACAAAAACACAAAAAAAACAAAATAAAGGCACTGCCCATGTTACAATTTCACTAATCATGTTGCTTCATTTAGAAAACACAAAAACAAAAACAAAAATAAAAATAAAAACTAAAACTGACTTCATATTGCCCACTAGTGTTTGTCTTATTAGTCTTTTTTTATTTAGTAAATACATGTTACACGGTTTTGATATATTAATTTATTGGATATATGCTTTTTACTAAAGTACTAGTTTAAAGTCTCGGAAATTTTTTATAAATATATTTTTCATATAAATGTGACTTAAAATTCAATAGTGATACAGTAATCATCGATCTCAAGAGGAACAATGGTGGTACAGGGTTTTTGTGAGATCCTGCAACCGCAGACCTGCTTAGACCATGGCGCCTTTGCAACAACTCATCAACAACACTAGCAATAATATATGACAACAAATAGAGTACTCGTCATGGATAACTTCCAGGGGGAGGACAGAGTGCCTCCCCCCGATGATCAGGGAAAACCTCAGATGCGAATGGGAAATGACAGGAAGAAGCGGAAACGAATCATAATGCATAGACAGATAACACAAGAAGGGATGAGGTTCCTAAAGCAACTTCAGCAACTTACAAACCGATTGCGGCAAAAATACCAAAGATTGAACTACCAAGTCAAAGAATCAACACCCAAATCCAGTACATGAAGGATCATGCTTTAATAGGGAAATTTATCAGCTTCTGGCCCACAGAGAAAGCCCTGCACAGTTGAATTGCAGCCAAATGGAAACCAAAATGGCACATCACCTTGCAGCTGGGACCAAAGGGCTTCTTCATGGCAGTGTTCAACTGTAAAGATGACCATAATAGTGTAATCGATGGAGGACCCTACTTCTTCAATGCAGCTCATCTTTACCTGAGAGACTGGATTCAGAGATTCAACTCGAACAACGAGCATCTAAGCTGGGCACCAGTCTGGATTTGTCTTTACTCCCTTCCTTTGGAGTATTGGGATGAAGATTCATTGAAAGATATTGGAAATGGACTCAGGGAGTTCATTAAAATTGCAGAGAAGACAAAACTCAGAAGATATACTTCCTACGCCCGCATTTGTGTCTATATGCATCTAAGAAAAGCTCTTCTGGATGTGGTAACTCTATATTATGATGATTTTAAGTGGATTCAGTCAATAGATTATGATCATGTTCCATTTAGATGCAGAAAATGTCATGCCTTTGGCCATCTCTTTTGTGGTTGCCCGCTAAATGTGAAACCCCCTACTTATACCTCCTCAGAAAAACCTGATTTTGAAGGTTTCACCAAGATAAAAAATCACAAAAAGAACCACAAAAAACCTGCATCAAACCCTAAAAAGCCTTCCAACAACACCTCAATTCCATCCACCAGCAACAACTTTGATATCTTAGCTCAACCTCATCCGACAGCCACTGAGTCCCCCTTACCCTCCAAGGAGCCTCTCAAGGCAACCTCTACGGTCAACCCCACAGGCTTAGGGCAAACTCAAAATCCCTCACAATCATAGATTTCACCGCCTCCATGCCCATTCTAACTCCGATCTAGAAACCTCATGGCATGGATATAGACATTTTGCAGCAAGAGACCACCGTTGCAACAGACTTCGCGCCGGAAAGAAGTGAGGCCAAGCATAAGGAAGAAGAGCCTGAAAGTATAGACATAGGGGATTTGGACATATTGGGACTGGAACAAGCTTGTAGGAAAAAAGAATTTGACAAGATCCCAGAAAGATAGCTAGAAAGCTTGGAAGTCATCCTTTCGAGAGCACATCAACAAAGATCTCTACGTATTCAACTTGGAAGTCAATGGAATGGAAGAAAACATTCCTAAAGACAATAAAAAACAATGGAGAAAGATAGAACTCCAAAGAACCATCTGTATTGGGGAAATGATGGTAGAATAAGGAAAATATTCCAAGCTTACAAAGTATTACAGTCCCCTACCCAATAATGAAACATGAAGCTCACATCTTGGAACATAAGAGGGCTAAACAACCCTGGGAAATACATAATGATAAAAAACATAATTGAGCAAGAGAAACCTCAAATATTCTTCATGCAAGAAACAAAATGTAATTCTACCACATTTGGCCAAACTCTCGCCAAAGCATGGCTAGGTAGTCAAGCAGTAGCAGTGGATGCCTTAAGAGCTTCAGGAGGACTAGCAATATCCTACAATGAACGAGCTATCACGCTTAATAATATGCATGCGAGTCATCATTTCATTCAAGCCACTTTTCATATAATAGGGACAAATGTGCATGCTCACCTCACTAATGTCTACTTCCATCAGCAAGTAGTGCATAAGATAGCCATTCTAAATACATTAACTCTAATCAACTCCACCAGAATTCATCCACTCTGGATTACAGGAGGAGACTTCAATATGAATACCAAATTGGAAGATAAAAGTGGAGGCATAAATAAACTGGATAGTGAAAGTATCCATTTAAAGAAATTCATACAAAATAATTGGCTTATAGATATGCGATTCAATAATGGTATCTACACATGGAATAATAGAAGAACTGGCACCCAGCAAATTGCCTCTCAACTGGATAGATTTATGCTTTCAGACAATGCCATCCATCTTGGAGGAGATCTTTCAGCTTTGATCTTACCTCTTTCTGGCTCAGATCATTAGCCTATTTCACTCCAATGGCAAAGACCTGGGAACAACACTCAAAGACCTTTTCATTTTGAAGCTTTCTGGCTGATGCATCCAAACTTCAACAACTTGATACATACAGCTTGGAAAAGCTTCAGTCCCCCAGAAGGTTCAAAAATGTATCAATTCCAACAAAAACTCAAACATCTCAAAAAGAACATCAAGCAATGGAATCAACTGACCTTTGGCAATATCTTCCAAGCTCAGAATGCTCTAGCTCAGGAAATGAAAAGAATCCAACAGAGAATCATCACTGAAGGAAGAACTGAAGCCCTCTCAGAGTAGGAAAATATCCTTCAGATACAAATAGCAGAAAGAGAAAAACAAGAGGAGATGCTCTGGAAACAAAAATCTAAAGTCAGATGGTTTGAGGATGGAGAGAGAAATACAAAAAAAATTCACTGCACCACCATACAGAAAAGAATGCACAACAATATCACTCATATTCAGAATTAGCAAGGAGTACACTTGGAAAACCATGAGGACATAGAACAAGAGCTTCTTACATACTTCAAACAAGTGCATCAAGAACCGCAAGTCAACCGAAAGCCATCTATAGAAAAGATTATGCAAAACATTCTGAAAAATATAATAGAAGAACACAATCAGCTCCTCCTTCATCCGATATCTCTACAGGAAGTTGAATCTGCTATGCGACAACTCAAGGAAGGAAAGACACCTGGTCCAGATGGTTTTACCTCAAATATCTTTCAAAATTTCTGGGATCTCATTAAAGAGTAGGTTTGGCAGGTAGTTGAAGAATCCCGGATTTCACGATGGATGCTTCCCTCTCTGAACGCGACTTTTATTGTCCTTATCCTCAAAGAAGAGCAATCTCTAACTCCAGACGAATTCAAGCCTATCACTCTCTATAATGTCATTTACAAAATCATATCTAAAGTTACTTCCTCTCGCTTGAAGTCATTTCTACCTATGCTCATCTCGCCAAAGCAATTGGGATATGTGGAAGGGCGGAAAATAACAAATGGCATCATTCTCACCCATGAGATCTTACACTCCCTAAAGCGGCTCAAAAAAGCAAGTATGCTCCTTAAAATTGACCTTTCAAAAGTTTTCGATAAATTAAGTTGGAATTACATTCAAAATATGTTGATGGCCTTTGGATTCTCCCCTCCTTGGTTAGATGGGTTATGAGTCTTATATCCTCCACTTTTTTCTCCATTCTAGTCAATGGCATACCTTCCACCCCCTTTCATTCCTCTAGAGGCATCCAACAAAGAGATCCTCTTTCCCCCTTTCTGTTTGTTTTAATGGAGGAAGGGCTTGGACGAAGTATCAAATACGCTCTTCAATCCCAGCAGCTCAAAGGTCTTTCCTCCCCCAACACCCCTACTTTTACCTACCAACAACTTGTGGACTATAAAATGTTATTTGGCCATCCCTCAGTTCAAGAGGCCCATAAAATAAAATCCCTTCTGAATGAGTTCTCTGAAGCCTTTGGTGCCAACATTAATAATGCTAAATCCCAAATATTTTTTCTTTCATACCCCTTACATCACTCAATCTTCTATAGCATGCATTTTTGGATTCTCGGTTGCCTCTCTCCCCTCTAAATATCTGGGTGCACCCATGACTGACTCTACATTAAAGCACTCTACCTGGCAACTGCTCCTAGAGAAATTGGAAGCTCGTCTTTCTTCCTAGACTTATAGAGCCTTCAATATGGCCAGTCATCTAGTATTAGTCAAAGTTGTCCTGCAATCCATGCCTCTTTATCTTTTCTCTATTTTGGCAGCACCAAAATGGGTGTTTAAGAAAATCAAAAATCTTCAGCGAAATTTTTTATGGGGATCCTCGGGACAAAATAGGAAATGGGCATTGGTCAAGTGGGCTACGGTTTTCCTTCTAAAAGTTTTAGGGGACACTGGACTTCAAGATATTCAACACAACAATGTAGTCATAGGAGCACGTTTATCGTGGAAATGGATTTCTACTCCGCACACACCATGGGCCATGCTCTAGACTACCAAATATGCAAAAAACCAATCGAAAGATGAGTTAATTCGACTCACAAAAGTGGGAAAAGGTTCCTTAATTTGGAATGCGGCTAGTCAACACAAATTTATAATCCAACAACATAGTTTCTGGGAAATAAGGGATGGCAACAATGCACGTTTTGGGGATGACTCATGGTAGAAAAGACCCAAGCTGAGTGACCAGATTAGACCTCACCAAACACATGAATGGGAAGAGCATCAGATGGATAAAGTTAGGCAACATTGGATGCCTACTCTCAAGTAGGGATACAAATAATGGATAAGCATGGCTCATATCATCAGGCAAGGAACAAAGTCTATTCATAATAATTTGGAGACAAAGATTATCAATAGGAAAAATCGTTTTTCTGACAAGAAGGACATAACACATGTTAGGTGTGGAGCGTGATTATCTTCTATATTCAAAGGTTTCAGCCACATCTATACCCCAGGAAGATTGTACACCCCTCCATGCGGGGGGGTGCGGGGGGGACTTGTCCCCACCCCTGGGGTTTGGGGGGGTCGATCCCCCCCGGCTGGGGGGTCCGGGGGCCAGCGGTCCTCCGGCAGAGGCTCGGGGGTAGCCTTGTAAAAGTATAGTAATTTCTAGTCAATCCAAGCCATAATTAGGCGGATGATTTGACGGTAGAAGTTATTTTTAGTTTAGGGGTTTTTGCCCTAGAAGGAAACCCCTCACTATATATCAGGGAATTGTATTGTGTCTATATATATCTATATTTTGAGTGAGGAAAAGAGAGGAGATTGAGAGCGAAGAGGGAGTTACAACGGATCTATTGTACATTGTATCTCTTCAGTTTGCTGGATAATATAATAAAAGAAGGATTGTTTGTTTCTCCGTGGACGTAGCCCAAACTAGGTGAACCATGTATATCTGTGCCTCTCTTATTTTATGCGTTTTTTGTGTTTATATTTCTGCAATATTTTATGTCTTCCATTTCTCTGTAATATATAATTTTCTAACAATATGATGGGGTTATAATGCATGTGGAACTTTCACCACTCAAGAGGCATACAAACTAATAATTGGCAATCAAACAGTCAAGGATCCTCTATGGGACAAAGTATGGCCGCCCAACATATGGCCAAAAGTTTCTAATTTCCTTTGGTTGTTATGTCAAAACAAAATACTCACTTGGGACAACCATGGGCCCTCCATATGCCACAATTGTAAACAACAGGAAGAAACCATACTGCATCTCATGAACACTTGAAATTTGGCAAATAGACTTTGGGAAAAAGCAATTTTTAGATACCAAAAAGAAGGAAGAATTAGAGAGGATATTACCAACACCATACGTAGTTGGGAAATCAATCTGTACAAGAGAAAACTATTAAACTCTTTTTGGAAAATCATCCCAAGTCTTCTTATGTGGATTATATGGAAAGAAAGGAACTGCCACATCTTTAAAGATTAATTTACACCATTAGAAGTCCTATGGAACAACTTTTGCAACAACCTTCAGGAAACATTAATGCTCCAAACTTGGAATGAAGAGGAATTTCCTTCCCTTCCACAGGAGCAGAATATATGGACAAGTTGGAATCTTCAGATGCACTAGGTACACGTAAAACATAGTAAATCCTCTTTACATCACAATATCCCAAACACATGGATCCCTCTGCCACATAATATGATCCAATTAAACTTTGATGGAGCCTCCAAAGGTAACCTAGGCAAAGCAGGCTATGGAGGAGCATTCAGGGATCACAAAGGCAATTCTCTTTTAATTTTCCTAAGCTCAATTGGACGGGATACGAACAATTTTGAAGAGTGAGAAGGGCTATGCAAAGGGCTTCTTTTAGCTCAACAACACAGTTTATTCCCCTTAGTAATCGAAGGCAACTCTTAGATTCTTATTAATATGGTTAATTAGATCTTGTAGGGGACCCTGACATACAAAGTGGTCAGCAGCTAGAGACTGGAAGAAAGATTATAGCTCATAGAACAATGGCTCACCACTAACAGAGCAGTCACTTTCAAACATATTAAAAGAGAAGGCAACAAAGTGGCTGATCTCCTGCAAAATTTAGGAGTGGATAGTGATCGGACTCTACATACAGGTTTGCTCAACATGGTCACCACTACTTCCCAGCTACAGGAATATAATGAACTGGTACAAAGCGAAGAGGCACACCTGGATGCGGGTGATTATTATGAAGTTAATACAGATTGGATAGAAGGATGGAAGGCAATCAAGACACATGGCCACCCGTGTCCCCTTCCATGCCAATTTATGGCAAGTTACAGTCGACCTGCAAGCACCATTAATTTGGTTCTCAAGTCGAGGAGTTCGTAGCAGGCATAAGGCCATCACTTCCACAAGACATAATTCAGTCACCCCTTCCCTGCTAAATTGCTCTTGCCCCCCTCAAGCTGCAGAGCCGAGCTCACGCACAATTACTGCGCGGCGATGTTGGATTCTCAGTTATGTTGATTTGGGGAATGGCTTCCCTTTCTCTCAAACAACTCACTGTGCACTGAATTTTGCCCCGAACTCCTCTGTTTCTCTTCTGAATAGTTGCATCAACTCCAGAGTTAAATATGCCTCCCCAATTGCAATCATTGAACACAACACTCCCACTTGGCCCAACTCAACAGCCATCATTCAACATGACGTGTATTTTCCATCGAATGCGTAGCAGAAGAGGTGGTAGTTGAGGTGGAAGAACTCACCTCCCCTCGATGCCTAGCCCTAAACCAACTACTTCTTCCTCTTCCCCTTCTACTACTCATTCCAGAGGTCGTTTCTCTAGCAGATACCTTGACACTCGCAGTAGTAGAGGTCGAGAACAGGCCCATGGTGCCAGAAGATTGAATGATACTACCCAAATGGCCAATCTCCCTACCCCTCCTCACCCCTCTCACCACATGACCCAATTTCGCTTCCACAATGCGTTGTATTGCCCCTATATCATAGCCACTGTCACTGTGACCTTCAACGAGGAAATCAGTCCACGGGATGAGCACAATGCTCAGACCCACGACCTTGGACTAGAGAAAAGGAACAATAACGAGCAGCAGAAGAACAACGATGACTGTGAACCAGAGAAAGGAAACGGTAGCAAGTAGCAGACGACAGAGAAACGAGCACCGCTGGTCTTGATAGCATTCTGCATTGAGGGGAGCTGGCTGGAGGCAAGCATGCAATCGAAGGCAGTTCGGGTGGCACGTAGGTAGTTGGTGGCATCTCAGGCGGCACATGAGACAAGCATGCAGTGGAGGGCAGTTCAGCAGGCACGCAAGCAGTTGGTGGCCTCCCACGCGACACTTTAGCAGAGGATGATCACTGTTATGAGTACGCGTGTCACATTGTGGAAGAGAATCCACCAGATGACTCCTAGAGGGTCCATTCAGACTATTGAGCTAGTTGCTAGATGTCCATTCAGATTGTTGTTTCATGGGTTTGTTTTCATGAAGTTTTTCTCTACTGTTTAAAAAAAAAAAACATGTGGCTAGTTTTGATTGGTATTAAATTAGGACTCCATTGTGAGCCTTTTTAAGTTAAGTTTTGAGACCCTTGCGTGGGCTTTTTATAATGGGTTCACTAAGATTGGTTTCCCCTCGGTGGGCAATTGAGTTTAGTCTTTTTGATTAATTTTGACATAACTTTGTTCAGCACTGTAGAGGCCAGAGCTTTGCTGTATTTTTATTTTTGCCTTTCTAAATAGAATAGTATTACTTAGAAAAAAAAATCAATAGTGATGAATCAAATTTTAAATATATTTTTCATATAAATGTGACTTAAAATTCAATAGTGATGGTTGAAATTAAAAATTTGATGGGTAAATCTTTTACAATTGAATTATGCTGAAGATATGAACACACTATTAATTTATGTGTTCAAAAATAAATTTTAAATTAAAAAAAATACAACCAAAAATTATTTTACCAAATTCCAATCCAAAAATCTTAAAATTAAAATAACTAATTAAAAAAGTTACATTAACAAAAATATCATCAAAGCCATTGATTTAATTGTGACATTAACAAAAATATTATCAAAACCATTGATTTAATTATGAAAAGAACAAAGAGAAAGTTTTAGTATAGATGATGTGGTCCAACAATTAGGTGGGGAGGTTTGGTCCCCACCTCTTTTTGAATAGAGAGGCTCATTCTATGGCCCAAGGCTTCTGAGCCTCATTCTAAGGCCCCTGTGAAGGCGATGTGTAAGTATGTGAGTATGTTAGTCCATCTTAAAATAAAAATATAATATTTTCTAAATAGAGAAACAATGTTGGCAATAATAAAAAAGAAAAAAACATATTCTATGCATGTTTAAACCTTATACTTTTCAAAAATATTTCAGCACATGATATCAATTTCATATATATTTATAATAGAGAAAAATGTTAAAAAAATAATTTTAATGTTAGTATTAAATAAAATACCAATGTGAATTATGAATAAATATTATAATATAATTTAATATTGACTTATGTTAAAAAATATTAATAACAAAAAAAACAGTTTAATGCACATGTTATGCAATCTCTATAACATTCAAAAACACAATTTAAACACTAAAAAAATTACACATTGTTTTTTGCATTTTAAAACAAGTTTTCAATCTCTATAACATTCCAAAATATACTCTTGATTGCTGCTCCAGCACTGATTTTTTCAATTGAAAAAAAATAAAAATCAATTTCTTCAATTGAAAAAAATAGAGAATTTCTTATAATATCAATTTCATTTAATAATTTTAAGAAATTGTTAATAATTATTTTTAGAGTTTTCAAATATTATTTGGATATTTTCAATGGGTTAAGCTAACGTTTGAGTAGATTTTTGTTAAAGTCATAAATATACCTGGTATATTTAACCTATAAGATATATTGTTGAATATATCTAATTTTAATGTCAAATCTACTTCAAATTACTCCAATAAATTACCAATTCACCATAATAAAAAATAAACAAATAAATTCATACCACTCACCGAATTCTCACTTGCTTGCTGATGTACTTCTGGCTCACATGGCATGCAAATTCTCACTTCTGGCTCACATGGCATGCAAATTCTCACTTGCTTGCTGATGTACTTCTGGCTCACATGGCACACGTTGCAGTGGTCATTTATCATAAGTTCTCCATGTGCTCCAATGCATGAACAGGAAGTTTGTGCAAACCCACGATCTTGTCTTCACCGAGTGGTCATTTATAATAAGTTCTCCATGTGCTCCAATGCATGAACAGAAAGTTTGTGCAAGCCCATGATCTCGTCTTCACCGACCATGGAGGATCCATATTCCCACCTACATGAGCCGCCGACACATGAACAGCGAGTCTGTGGAAGCCCATCACAAACGATGCCATAAACCTAACATTATTTTGGATTCTAAGAGTGAGGTATTAGAAAACATAGACAGAGGAAGACGGTACGCTAGCCGACCATCTTGAATATTTTATACTATACTAGATGGTCTTTTGAGTATTGTATAACCGATGGTACGCCAACCTGGTCATCGAAGACCAGAGTTTCCCGTCGGTCCTTCCCATACTCGAACATTTACTCATTGCAAATCAGTGCAGTTACGTTCAAAGGACTAACTTCCCCTCCATCAAAAGCTTAAGCTTTATTCTGTTCCGTCTATTTTGCATTATTTTGCACTAGAGCTTTCTGATTTCAATTTCAATTTAATTGTGTCCAGGATTTTATAACATTTTTAGGTGAGATGTATAGATGTAATATAACTATCTAAATATATGCACTATATTAAAAATAAATATATAAAATAAAAGTGATATCAGATAAGTGTATACTTTTAAATGTGATTAAATAATATAATAATAAAAGAATCAAACAAAAAGTTAAAACTAATAAATAAAATGTTAAAAGTAATATAAACTTAGTATCCACTATGAGTATAAATATTTAAATGTTGTCTCAAGTAATAATAAAAAGTTCAAGTAATAAAATCAATTAGTTATATTTTGATTTTGTTATTAACTTTTGAATAGATTTTGTCATAGTATTATGAGTCAATACCATGCCTTGTCAATACCACATGCCCAAAAACAATAACCTATTTCAAAATGTTTTATAACAATATAAGATTCTTAACCATGGATATTCATCCCCACTTTACTATGGATATTATTAATTTGTAAAAAATAGTCTTTGTTACAATACCATGGCTTATCAATACCACATGCCCAAAACTCATAACTTATTTTACAATTAAAATATTTTATAAAAATATGACAAGATTCTTAACAATGGATATTATTAACTTACAAATAGGTTTTGTTACAATACCATGGGCCAATACCATGGCTTATCAATATCACATGCCTAAAAACCATAACTTATTTCACAATAAAAATATTTATTTGAATTTAATTTATAACCATTTTTTAGTTGGATCTAAAAGGAACAAGTTATAATTACTTTTCAGATATATCTAAACCTTGTATCCTCGTGACTACTAAAAATATTCCCATAGAGATTAAATTAAGGTTTTAATAAAGGTAAAAATGAGAATACTTTTAGATAAAAACGTGAAATGTATATAATATAAATATATTATTAAAAACTAGTATAGATCCATCCTAACTAAGGATCTAAGAGATGAGAGCAATCAAAGTGGCTAATGGTAATAAAGGAAAGAGAGTGCATGATTTAAGTATTTCATTATTGTATTTTAGTTGACATGGTTGATCCAAAATATAGGTTCAATATTTTACAACTTTTTTTCTTTTTAGATACTTTCCTAAACACAATACAATGGAATCACAGAGGGAGGGGGGCTGTGAGAGAGAGAGAGAGGGAGGAAAGAAAAAATACATAGAGAGATAGAGGTCGAGAGAGAGAGGGAGGAAAGAACAAATACATAGAGAGATAGAGGTCGAGAGAGAGAAGGAATGACAAGGAAATATAGGTTCAATATTTTACAACTTTTTTTCTTTTTAGATACTTTCCTAAACACAATACAACGAAATCACAGAGGGAGGGGGGATGTGAGGGAGAGAGAGAGGGAGGAAAGAACAAATACAGAGAGAGATAGAGGTGGAGAGAGAGAGGGAGTGACAAGGCATATATGGAGAGAGAGAGAGGGAGAGAGGAGAGGGTGTGTTAAACACACACATGGCAACAATAGAATATGAATGATAAATAAGAGAGTACATTTGTTATTAACAATGATATACATTTATAGTACATGGTGTGACCCTTGGATTCATATTCCAAGTGGTCTCTTAGACTCCTTTTGGCTGTTCAGCTTCCACACCAACCCTTAGAGGATTAGGTGTCCAATATTCCCCCCCTAATCTGAAGGGTTATGTATGAGTCCAAGAAGAGAGTTGTAATACAAAACGTATAAAAATGCATGGCAGCACTAGGCTGAATGTGCTCTTTGAAATGTTGGTATAAAGGGTGATGGTTTAAGCATGACCACCAACACTAGAACACTTAGTGCAGTTTCCATAACTCTTCCAAGTCTGGCATGAAGCTCAATTCTTCTGCTAGAGGAAGTGCTCCTGATGTTTTGAAGAGGGAAACCTTCAACCATGAAAGGGAGGTCTCACCCCGCATAAAAGGGAGAACTTCAACATGAAAAGGGAAGTCTCAACCTATGATGGTTTAAGGATGACCAACAACTCTGAAATGCTTAATGCAATTCCTGGAACTCTTCCAAAGCTGGCAAGAAGCTGAAGCCTTCTGCTAGAGGAAGTGTCCCCAATTCTTTGAAGAGGTGTCATAAACTGAAGGCATGCTTAGGGGCATCTTTGTCTCTGGCCACAACTCTGAATCTGGTATGGCAGGTTGTGGCTCAGGCTTGCTTGATGTGGATTTGAAGCTTGTAGATGACCATCATTTCCCCCCTATCAGATACAAGGTGAGATGATGGAGAAAAATCAACTGCAAGACTGTTCAATACTCTAGAACAAGTTCAGACATATGACTAAAATATCTTTTTGGTTGTTGATGCCCATTGCCAAGAAGCGATCCATCCAAGATGAATCTTTGTTCTTGCAGGAGATTTGTTTTTGAAGCATATGTTTGAAGAATGATTGGTTTTATGATAATGTTTACATGGATGAAGATCAAAACAATGATTTTTCAGATGGCCAACTCAGTCACAGTGTTGGCATTTCACAATCTGTTGCTGTGGAAGAGGGGCAGAATCTGGAACAGCTGAAGATGAACTGCCATGAAAAAATCCAACACTCTGAAACTAGATGGGCTTTGAATAATATGGAATATGAAAGGAAACCTCCTTTTCATATCCAAGACCTGTTTTGTGCTTGTTGTGGACAAGTTCTTCCCAAGGTCTCATGATGGGCTTGGGAAATGCAGACTAAATTTATGCATCTGCATGTAACCTGCTTTATTGGGCACTGTATCTGAATCAACTTGCTGGTTATGGGAGTTTGTTTCATTGTTCTGAACAGAAATAGGTTTCGAATGATGACTCCTCTGTTTTAATTCTTCTTACTATAGCTGACATTCAAGCTCCAAAAATTCTATCTTTTCTTGTGTATACTGCAGATAGGTTTTAATATCACAGAGAGTGTTCTTGCTGATTTTCATTGTATCATGAACTGTGGAGTTTATTATAGCATTTAACTACTCTAATACTTCACTAATTTTATCCATTTTCCAAACAACCAGGCCAAAAACTCACTTGTAAAAATAATAATGTTTTAGAAAATTAATTTTCCAACAAGAATTAATTTGCACTAATGTCTACTCATGTTCTCACTTCACAATGTCTTGTGCCTCAATTTCTACACAGCAAGCCTCATAATATTTCCTTAACAGAATGTCCAGCTTGATAGGTTTCCAACTCACAGGCTCTTCTTTTCCAGTAATAACAAGACCCCAACAGAAATTACATTACCATACACCATATAACACTAACACTCGTGCACAATAGACTCCAATGCATTCAAAGCAGCATAGAGTAGTTCCAGGCCAAGGAATTTCAATAGTCCCCACTCAATTTTGAATAAAACATAAAACAACATAATTCATACCTTCCCACCTATTCTCCAGGCTCTGCACATTCCCCGAGATTACCTTTATCGCAATCGCTCATCACAGTCTGCCTTGCTCCCACCACATATCAACCCTTCTGCATCTGATATGCGACTATCAGAAGTGTTTAAATAACGCTGAAGGCTTTAAACCAAAATTAATCAATCTTTAACGCATTTGCCTTTAAAACCCAGGACACACCACTTTATTGCAATACATAGAAATACACTAGAAAACAAAGGAAAACCCTCCTTCGACAGTATAAGCTCGACTTCAAAATTCATACACTTGCTTTTATAAATATCGTCGGGTCCATCTCTTAAATCCTTTTTGTTGCACCACTTCCCCCAAACTTCGATCTCCGATTTGACCGATCTCTGATCAGCACTTATCACTATAGGCTATCACACTGTCCTTCACGCCTGGCCTCTTCCACTTAAAAGTTCTGATCTGACATGACTTACAGACTCGATGGGTTCTAGGTTGCAGTATATAATTCGTCGGGTCCGCTCCTAAATCGCATGTCGCATATCGCACTTAGCTCAAGACTTATGTCTCCCTTTGATGTATTGAGATGCGATATTACTTGTTCTGCTCTCGCTATTTAATTATGACCATTGATCTTCCAGATCCAACAGTTGTTGTGCATCAAATCTTCACCTCTCCACTCTTCTCTTTGTTTATGTTTTATGCTATTTCTTCAGTGTTTCACTGCACACTCCCTCCTGAGCTTGGAATTTGATCCTTCTAATGGATTCAACAATCCATCATGATCCTCTTCTTCATGTATCTCTCTTTGTGTAATCACCGAACTTCACCTACACACATCTAGAGCAACCTTCTTTGCAGCTGGCTACTTTGCTGGGACAGCTGGTTTAGGAACCTTAGTTGGTTTGGTAACATGAGCCTTCGTATACTTGATGGATGGATCAGTGTTCAATGGATACCAAAATTTTGAAGCAGAGACCATGGAAAAGTTTTAATTCCAAAAGAACCCGATCAATTAACCAATAACAGAATACACGTAAATTCACCTTTTCACCAATCTGTAGCTTTCGCACAGTTCCCAAGGTTTAACTTTATTGGATTCATTCTCCACTATAGATTTCAACCCCACAATCTGACAGTTGATATCCTTTCCACGATCAATCAAACTTCCACGACCATCCTGTGCCGTAGATCTGCACTCATAAGATCCAAAAGTCTTCAGCGATTTCAGAAGGAACACTTGCGTGACGATTACCCATCCGAAATGGGTGGTTTTTCTCTCTCCTCTAGTGGCTACATGTCATGCAATGAGTGGAATCGGGGGGACTCGCGATATTACCACCTACCACTTTTTATGCCCAAGAAGAAACATGGAGACTTAGTAGTATTGAAATTTTGCTACAAACGAGAGATGACAACACTAAAGTATTTTAACATTATGTGAAGGGCAGAAAGGAAATTAACACTATTGGGTCCCTAAAAGATGCAGCGGGAAACAGGGTTTCAAATTTTAGGGATCTGGCCAAAATGGGTGTTCAACGTTTCCAATCACTTTTCTCCGCACCCAGGGTGGCTTCGTTGGCGTAAATTATAAATATCTCACAACACACCCCCATATTTGTGATATAGGAGGATAATGAAGAACTTGATTAACCTGTATCTCATGGGGAACTGGAGGCACTTCTTCAATGGTTCAGAAAGGACAGAATCCCTAGACCCATGGAAAATTTTAGGGGCGAATTTTCGCCTTTAGGAGAAATTAATGGGTTTTAAATTTTTAGTGGGCGAATATTTTGTATCATAGTACATTTTTACAAATCACCTCAAATATCCCACCTTGTTTTAAGGGAGAGGGTAAAAAAGGTAAATTTAGCCCTTGAAATTAGGAGTTACAACCTTCCATTCACCCTAATTTTCAAGAATAGGTTATATTTAAGTGAATCCTATGGGCCAAATACCATATTTATAAAAGAGGTATGGTAAATTAATAAAAAAATATAAATAAATGAGAGGTATGGTAAATAAATAAAAACATTTTTTATATTTACTCCATAGGTCACCTTATATACGTGCAAGGGTGTAAACAAATAAAAATAGAAATAAAGTGGAGATATGGTAAATAAATAAAACCTCTTTTTATACTTACTCAAAAGGTATGGTAAATAAATAAAAATATAAATAAACTACAGGTATGGTAAATAAATAAAACCTCTTTTTATATTTAGTCCATAACCCTCTTTCTATTTATGAAGGCTCAAAAAAGAGGTTTTATTTAAGTGAATCCTATGGGCCAAATACTATATTTGTAAAAGAGGTATGGTAAATTAATAAAAATATAAATAAAGGAGAGGTATAGTAGACAAATAAAACATTTTTTTATATTTACCCCATAATTCACCTTATATATTTACGAACACTCAAAAAATGCATTATATTTAGGTGAAACCTAATGCGTTATATTTAGGTGAAACCTATGGGAATAGATTATTATTAATACTATGAAAAAAACATTATTAACCCTAATATTAGTATTAACAAAAATAAAAATGCACATGGTATTGACCCATGGTATTCACGTGGAATGTAGCCTATTTAAATGGGGGAATTAAACCAGCATAGATCCATCTTTACTCTGGATCTACTAAGCCCCGAGAAGGATCAAATATCATGATATGCAAACTAGCATAGAGTGAAAAAATATTTGATCCCTCTCGGGACTTGGTGGATCAATAGTAAAAATGGATGTTGTAATTTAATGTATGTTAAACATTTTAACTTGGTTAAAATAAAAAAATAAAATAAAAATTAATATTAATTTTATTGATTTTTATAAATTACTAATACTAATTTTGTCATGTCTAGATAAATAGTAAAGAAAAGAATAATTTCTTTTTAATTTCTTTTTATGGCATTTACTATGGTGGCGCTATTAAATCGGCCACTAGTCAATGGTTCTCACCCCTCTATTGATAATGGACTTTTCTGGCAACCGGAATAATGTTCTCCGGTTATAGTAAGGGCTAGGTACTTCTAGGTTGACTTGACATTAACTCCCTTGGCATTTCGGGAACTTCGGACCAAAACGCTCCGGGTACCTACTGTTGCTTTATGTTACACTTAGCAGTTCCATTTAATTCCTACAGGTTATGTTGTACACTGGGATTAATACTTTGATATATGGTGGTTGATTGCTGTCCTGCTCTGCCCTCTACGTGGCACGAGTAGGTTCTCCCTTCCACAGTTGTTCTCCTCGAGCTTTCTGCCGCATTGATGGAGGTTGTACAAAATGATAATCTAGCGGGTAGTTCGTTCTCGGGTTTGATCTTTCTCACTCTCAGTTGTTCGGTTGATTTTCCATCTCCCGTTCAGCGCCAGCTCTGCTTCCCTCTCCTTATTTTTCTTGCAAACCAACTCTGCCCATCATTCCAGATTCAGAGGCTCGTGGTTGCAGATTCATGGTGTCCTTATCGCATGGAAGAAAAGGGTAAGACTCTGCCCTGCAATTTAATGTTTTTACTGCTATGGTTTGATTTTCATTTAATTATTTCCTCCCAATTCTCTACTGGCATCTGACAGCCAGTGCTTATTGTTTACAGGATTTTCTTCCAGAGTTCAGATCTGTTCGTGTTTGCATTGCAAGGAACACCTCACCAATCTTCTTGGCCTATGGTTTTTCAGGTAAGAGTTTTCATTCTCGGTTGCTAGCCCTTTGACTGAGTTAGCTTTGGCTTCGTAAGACTGTCTTATCGACCGGTCTGTCTCAGTTTTTCCGGTACCTTATGGTCTTGTTGGAAATCAATGTGGCAGGAATAGCAATCCTGAGCTGTAGAATTGAAAGCCTGGAATCTATGTTTGTGCGAAGGGTTTATCATTTTCCTTTTTAACATAGATTTGAACAAAGCACTTTGTTGCCAGAGTCATGTAACGTTATTAGGTCTATGCCACTGCTCTAGTCGTGGTGTGTCAGGCTGTTTGTTGAACAAATGTTGGAGGGGTTCCATTCGGGAGTATTATGAGTGGAGCCGTCCACTGTAGTTTATTTGCTTCTGCAATGTTTGATGGCTTAATTACTTTTCCTGTTATGTATTCACCCGAACACTTGAATTATATAACTTTTTTTGAATAGAAAGTTGTTTCTCTCTTGCTATAAATCTTCCATATGTCATATGGACCTGTTCAGTGGTTTCATTACCTAAATATGATAGCTTCTGACGATTTTCCATCTATTCTTAACGTTAAGCGAGCTTTAAGGGAATTTTGTCACTGGTTGTTCACATCTACTCCATTGTGTTATGTGTATGCTTGTGTTACATATTACTGTTTAATGTTGGTCTTGCACTTTTACGTTTTCTTCATTTCCTGAGTGATTATTCCATGCATGTGGATTTTCAAGCGTTTTCAACCCACTAAGGAGGTTTCTACATTACTGCATCCCAGAGAATATGTTGTCTGTTTTATTATCATAAACACGCTTATTTTTACTATTCCAGTGTTGAACTCTGAAATTGTTGTGGAATTTCTTACTCGAATGACAACCTGAGACATATTTGATTGTTCACTGTGGTCTGTTGTTGTTTAGCGATTGGTTACTTTATGAATGTAATTTTATATACAGGTTCCAATCCCAACCAATTCCCTTCCCGGGCCGGCTCTCAAAATTCTCGGGTTTCATGCTTGTTATTCTCAAGTAAAATCCTTTTAATTTCTACATATTTTCCGCATGGTAGAAAGAAAACTATGTTCACAGATGCATTGTATACACCTGGTTTAGTTTTGGTTGATAGGACTGAGGGTGTCCTACTATTTATACGCCTTTTTCTTATTTGGGATCCAGAGCCCATATGAAACCCTACCCTATGGTCCCACTACAGTCAACTTTCACTCTTGTCCTCTTCTAGAACCGAGGAGGTTTTTTTTTTAATAACCTTGGTCTGTTTCTTTCTTTTTTCCTTGTTCATGGTAAGTCAACTTTCCAATGTTAATCTATATATTTTCTTTAAGAGTTAATTCCGTGTAGAATTTCGGCTACAGAAATCGAATAATACGAAAGCCAGGTTTTCTATATCAACTTGTATATTTCCTTAAGAGTTCATTCTGTATAAAATTTTGGCTACAGGCACTACAAATAAAACAAACTTATTCATGCATCACAGTTAGGGGTTTTCCGTACCTAATCCGTTAATGTTAATTTTCTACTCCAACCGAACTATTCACCTTGGTTCTCGATCTATTCTTTGTTGCAGAACACTCCAGAAGTTGAGCCTTTCCTTATCTCCCGCTTCTAATTTACCACCCAACCTTGATAATTCGTCCTTCGGGACTCGAAATCTCTCCCCTTACTCTCTTGCAGGACCCTCTGTCCTCAGCAAGAAACTTGCACCAAGTGCTTGGCTATCTGGTCCTCACCAGACTTAGCCATTTGTATTTTTTTTGTCCTCTCCCTATCCTCTACAGTGCAGACTAACTCCTCCCTTTTCCCCTGGAAACCTTTCCAGTCAGGGAAGGTAGTTAGGGTTGCAAGTCACTGCAACCGTTTTCCTAACTTCCACCCAAAAGTTGCTAACATCTTTCCAAGAAACATTTTCTTATCATATTAAGGAATAATAAAAATATTATTAAATTCTGAAATAGTTTAATAATGTCATATTCAGTTTTAACCATAGTAAAGTCAAATATATACATTTTCCTGGGGCATTACATCTCCCCCTCCTGAAATTGGACATCGTCCCGATGCCCGTTGACTAAGAACAGCTCCGGATAAGCCTATATCATGAGTTCTTCATTTTCCCAAGTGGCCTCATCAGGCCCAAAGCGCTACCATTGCACTTTAACTTGGGTAATAGCTCATTTTTGTAGCTATACTTCTCTCCGGTTGAGAATGCTCGGCAGCTCGACCAAGACTTCTCCTTCCGGTTCGACCTGTAACATGCAATATTCTAAATCAGTTTCTTATAAAGAAAACTTTTAGACTGGTCTACTAAAATTAATTCTCACCTGTATATCTTGCCATCTAATCACATGTTTAGGGTCATAAACGTATTTTTTTAATACAGAGACATGGAAGACATTGTGGAACCGGATGTGACTTGATAGGGCGAGCTGATAAACCACTGGCCCGATTCTTTCCAAGAGTTGGAATGGTCCACAATATCAAGGTGCCAACTTGGTACACCCACTCCATTGCAGTGTACTCTTCCTAGTTTGGATTCTCACATACACATGGTCACCGACTTGGTATTCTTTTAACCTCCTCTTCCAATCAGCAAAGCTCTTTTGCCTATCCTGAGCAGCCTTTAAATTAGAGCGTACCCTTTTCACCATATCCCCAATTTCCTTAAGCATCTCTGGCCCTAACCTTAATTTGTCTTCAGGTCCACCCCAGCTTGAGGGTGTGCGTCATTTCCACCCGTATAGGACCTCAAAGGGACTCATTTGTAACGAGGTGTGATACTCGTTGTTGTATGAAAATTCAACCAAGTGCAAATACTCCTCCCACCGCGTTGGTTGCTGCATTACGTATGCTCTTAACATGTCTTCTACCAC
>APFE031694445.1:307866-329956 GCA_000404065.3 Pinus taeda
TTTTATTTGCTAGTATTCAGCATCTTGTTCTACTGCCCTTTTTATGATTTCCTCGAAGGGGATTTTCCATTCGCTGAAGGAAATTTTGTACAAACATTGTACTTTCCGACTTAAGGCATCAACCACCTTGTTTTCTTTCCCTTTCAGATGTTTGATTTCAAAGTCAAACCTGCTTAGGAAATCCACCCACCGCACTTGCCTAGCGTTTAAAGTGGGTTGGCTAAAATAATTGGTCAAACTATGGTGGTCAGTCAATAACAAAAATTTCCTGCCCATAAGATAATGTCGCCACATCTTCAAAGCGTGTATGATAGCAGCCAACTCTAAGTCATAAGCAAAATACTTCTGCTCATGTTCTTTTAGTTTCCTAGACTCATAGGCAATTACTTTCCCTTCTTGCATCAACACACCTCCCACGCCTTCCTTGCTTGCATCAGTGCACACCACATAATCCTTATTAAGATTAGCTATGCTCAAAATGGGTGTTATGGTGAGAAGATGCTTAAGCTGCTCAAAACTTATTTGACAATCTGGGTTCCATTTGAATGCTCTTCCATTTTTCTATAAGGAGGTGATAGGATACGCTACTCTTGAGAAGCCTTCCACAAACCGTCTGTAGTAACCAGCTAACCACATAAAGGACCTGATGTCTGCTACATCTTTCGGTACGGGCCATTCCATTGTGGTTCTTATCTTTTTAGGGTCCACCGTAATCCCTTCCCTTATGATTATATGGCCCAGATACTGTATTTCTTCCTTGAAGAAGTCACACTTGTTGAATTTAGCATATAACTGGTGTTCTCGAAGGGTTTGCAGCACCAATCTGAGGTGCTCCTTGTGCTCTTCCATAGTGTGGGAGTATATCAGTATATTATCGATAAATATCAGCACAAATCTATCCAAATATTGATGAAATATGTTGTTCATCAAGCACATGAAAGTTGCAGGGGTGTTAGTTAACCCAAAGGTTAGCACCACAAATTCATAATGCCCATACCTGGTTCTAAAAGTTGTTTTAGTTATGTCCTCCTCCTTAATTCTGATCTAGTGGTAACCTGATCGCAAATCGATCTTGGAGAACAGTGTTGCACCCTTCACTTGATCGAAAAGTTCATCAATCTGAGGTAGAGGATACTTGTTTTTGATTGTCAGCTTGTTCAGCTGACGATAGTCTATACACATGCGAAGGGTTCTGTCTTTCCTCTTGACGAATAACACTGGGGCTCCCCACGAAGACACACTGGGGCAAATATAATTCTTATCTAACAGTTCCTGTAACTGCATTTTTAATTCTGTCAACTCGGGTACACTCATTCTATAGGCTACTTGAGATACCGATGCTGCCCCCGGTATCAATTCGATGGTAAAGTCTATATCCCTCTTAAGCGGCAATCTGGGAATCTCTTCTGGAAACACATCCACAAACTCTTGTATTACAGGGATGTTATCCAACATGGATATTTTATCCTTTGAGTCAGCATAGCCCACTTGGATGGCGTAAATCTGACAACCCTTCCTAATGCATTTTGCTAACTGGGATGCAGTTATTGGCCGAACTTGTACTGACCACTTAATTCCTTGCATCTCTTGCCTAGCTCCAAATTCATCCCTATAGCAAATAATATTTGTTTTGTTGTCAACCAATGACCAGTGCTTTTCTAACCAGTCCATACCGATCAGAACATCATATGAACCAAGGAGGAGCACATTTAAATCAGCCATTACTAGCTGCCTTGCTATTGTTAAAGGGCAATTATTGACTTTTGTCAGCACTTGCCTCTTGGCCCCTATAGCTAGTTGTACTAGCCACGGATTTTTGAATTTAATAGGTTGCAGTTTACAATGTTCTACCACCTTAGGACTAATATAGCTTAATGTAGCTCCAGGGTCAATTAAAACAGCTACAGTAAGGTCTGAAATTTTACCTTCAAATTCTACCATGGTCAGCTGGTACTCTGCCTGATGATTGTCCAAGGCCGTGTTAATCCTTGGTATGCTACGTCCCACATCGCCGACTGTCGATGCTTCATGGATTTGGGATAACTGTTCAGTTCCCTTTCGTTGCGGCCAGTTTTTGACGTAGTGAGGCCCTCCACAGCCCCAACACTGTACTGGGGGTCTTGTTGTCCCTTCACTGTCCAATCTTGCAGGCTGCTCGCTGACTCTGGACTCACCGATGGCTTGGATTTGTATGATTTTTTCTATATAGTTCTGTTATTCTGTCCCTTGCCAATACCCTTGCTTCCACCACTGCGATTTCCTTTACTGTTTCCAGCTGGCTTGTTACCTCTTTTCTCATTCCATCTTTTGCCTGAAACTTCTCCTTTCTATTTACTCTGCTAGTAACAAATCCTAGCTTTACGAATAGCTTCATCCATGGTCTTGGGATTGTCAAATTCAATCCTTTCCCGCATATACAGGGGTAAACTACTAACAAATATTTGCACCTTAGCTTTTTCTTCCCTAATATAAGGCACATAACGGAGCAAGGAAGTAAAACGGGTGATAAACTCGTCCATGGTTTGCTGCCCCAACCGCAAGTCATGGAATTCCCTTGCCTTTTCATCTTAAAAACGCTCGGTCAAGTATCTTTCCTTGAAGTACCTTTGAAATTTCTCCCAAGTTATGGTATGTTCGCTTACTCCCTTTACGATCTTGAATTCTTCCCACCACAGGGTCGCTTTTCCCTATAATTGGAAGATGGCCAATCGTGCCTTCAGGTTATGATCGTATTCATACAGCTGGAAATATTTATTCATATTTATCAGCCATGCCTCAGCTGCTTCATCCTATTCCCTGTCGAAGTGTGGCAGTTTAATCTTCCGAAACTCCCCTTGCAACTCTATTCATTGCCTTTTTGAGGTCTGTTGTTCAGATGCATTATCAGATCGTTCCTCCCTCTCTTCCGACCCTTCAAGTGTTGTATGATGGTTCTGTTCCTCTGACATTCTCTACTGTTCCGCACTGGGATTAGCTGGCGGCTGGTTCTGTCTATCAGACAGGCTTTTTAGAATTCTTTCTTGTTCCATCATCAATCGTGCATTATCTTCACGTAACCGGGCCATTTCATTTTTCAATTCCTGCACCGTCTCCAAAATAACCTGGTTTGTATTGCGAGCTTCCTCTCTGAGCTATACCCATAGCTCGAGATTATTCTCAGGGCCAGGTACAGGTCCCTGACCCATCGCATATCTACGTGACGCGTTGTCCCCTCTTCTCATATTGTCAGTCTTCTGGCTTCCTCTCTTTAACATAAGACAAGTGACAGACAAAAAATAGTCAACTCACTAACTGTTCTTTTTGAGCTGCTCAAATAAAGAAGAAAGTAAATTGTACGCGTTGTTTCTGTTATCAACTTTCCTTTCCCAGAGGCCTCAGTTTTGTAACCTAGCTCTGATACCAATTTTCATGTCTCTCACTATATATAAATAGTAAAGAAAAGAATACTTTTTTTATTATTTGTTTTTATGGAATTTACTATGGTGGCGCTATTAAATCGGCCACTAGTCAACGGTTCTCACCCCTCTGTCGATAATGGAGTTTTCTGGCAACCGGAATAATGTTCTCCAATTATATTAAGGGCTAGGTACTTCCAGGTTCACTTGACATTAACTCCCTTGGCATTTCGTGAACTTCGCACCAAAATGCTCAGGGTACCTACCGCTGCTTTATGTTACACTTGGCAGTTCCATTTAATTCCTACAGGTGATGTTGTACACTCGGATTAATACTTTGATATATGGTGGTTGATTTCTATCTTGCTCTACCCTCTATGTGGCATGAGCAGGTTCTCCCTTTTGAAGTTGTTCTCCTCGAGCTTTCTGCCGCATTGATGGAGGTTGTACAGAATGATAATCTAGCGGGCAGTTCGTTCCCGGGTTTGATCTTTCCCACTCTCAGTTTTTCGGTTGATTTTCCATCTCACGTTCGGTGCCAGCTCTGCTTCCCTCTCCTTAGTTTTCTTCAAAACCGACTCTGCCCAACATTCCAGATTCAGAGGCTCGTGGTTGCAGAGTCATGGTGTCCTTATCGCATGGAAGAAAAGGGTAAAGACTCTGCCCTGCAATTTAAGGTTTTTATCGCTATGGTTTGATTTTCATTTAATTATTTGCTCCAAATTCTCTGTTGGCATCTAACAACCATTGCTTATTGTTTACAAGAATTTCTTCCAGAGTTCAGATCTATTCGTGTTTGCATTGCAGGGAACACCTCGTCAATCTTCTTGGCCTATGGTTTTTCGGGTAAGAGTTTTCATTCTCAATTGCTAGCTCTTTGACTGAGTTAGCTTTGGCTTCATAAGACTGTCTTATCGACCGGTCTGTCTCAGTTTTTTCGGTACCTTATGGTCTTGTTGGAAATCAGTGTGGCAGGAATAATATTCATGAGCTGTAGAATTGAAAGCCTGGACTCTATGTCTGTGCGGAGGGTTTATCGTTTTCCTTTTTAACATAGATTTGAACAATGCACTTTGTTGCCAAAGTCATGTAACATTATTAGGTATATGCCACTACTCTAGCCGTGGTGTGTTAAGTTGTTTGTTGGACAAATGTTGGAGGGGTTCCATCCGGGAGTATTATGAGTGGAGTCGTCCACTGTAGTTTATTTGCTTCTGCAATGTTTGATGGCTTAATTACTTTTCCTGTTATGTATTCACCTGGACACTTGAATTATATAGCTTATTTTGACCAGAAAGTTGTTTCTCTCTTGCTATAAATATTCCATATGTCATATGGACCTGTTCAGTGGTTTCATTACCTAAATATGATAGCTTCTGACGATTTTCCATCTATTCTTAATGTTAAGAAATCTTTAAGGGAATTTTCGTCACTGGTTGTTCACATCTACTCTGTTGTGTTACATGTACACTTGTGTTACATATTATTGTTTAATGTTGGTCTTGCACTTTTATGTTTTCTTCATTTCCTGAGTGATTATTTTGTCCACGCTGAGTTTCAAGGGTTTTCAACCCAATAAGGAGGTTTCTACATTACCGCATCCCAGAGAATCTATTGTCTATTTTATTATCATAAACACGCTTATTTTGTACTATTCCAGTGTTTAGCTGTGAAATTGTTGTGGAATTTCTTACTCGAATGACAACTTGAGACATATTCGATTGTTCACTATGTTCTGTTGTTGTTTAGCAATTGGTTACTTTATGAATGTAATTTTATATATAGGTTGCAATCCCAACCGATTCCCTTCCCGGGCCGGCTCACAAAATGCTCGGGTTTCATGCTTGTCATTCTCAAGTAAAATCCTTTTAATTTCTACATATTTTCTGCATGGTAGAAAGGAAACTATGTTCACAGTTGCATTGTATACACCTGGTTTAGTTTCGGTTGATAGGACTGAGGGTGTCCTACTATTTATACACCTTTTTTTTTATTTGGGATCCAAAGCCCATATGAACCCTACCCTACGGTCCCACTATAGTCAACTTTCACTCTTGTCCTCTTCTAGAACCGAGGAGGTTTTTTTTCTAACAACCTTGCCCTATTTCTTTCGTTTTTCCTTGTTCATGGTAAGCCAAGTTTCCAATGTTAATCTATATATTTTCTTTAAGAGTTAATTCTATGTAGAATTTTGGCTACAGAACTCGAATAATACGAAAGCTAGGTTTTCCATATCAACCTGTATATTTCCTTAAGAGTTCATTCTGTATAAAATTTCGGCTACAGGCACTACGAATAAAACAAACTTATTCATGCATCACAGTTAGGGGTTTTTCGTACCTGATCCGTTAATGTTAATTTGCTACTCCAGCCGAACTATTCACCTTGGTTCTCGATCTGTTCTGTGTTGCAGAACACTCCAGAAGCTGAGCCTTTCCTTATCTCTCGCTTCTAATTTACCACCTAGCCTTGAGAATTCGTCCTTCGAGACCCGAAATCTCCCCCTTGCTCTCTTGCAGGACCCTCTGTCCTCAGTAAGAAACTTGCACCAAGTGCTTGGCTATCTGGTCCCCACCAAACTTAGCCTTTTGTATTTTTTTTGTCCTCTGCCTGTCCTCTACAGCGCAGACTAACTCTCCCTTTTCCCCTGGAAACCTTTCCAGTCAGGGAAGGTAGTTAGGGTTGCAAGTCACTGCAACCGTTTTCCCAACTTTCACCCAGAAGTTGCTAACATCTTTCCAAGAAACATTTTCTTGTCATATTAAAGAAATAATAAAAATATTATTAAATTCCGAAACATTTTAACAATGTCATATTCAGTTTTAACCACAGTAAAGTCAAATATATACATTTTCCTGGGGCATTACAAATTTTTAAGCTTCAGGTTTATGATAACCCATGATAATACCATGGTATTCACATGAGCATAGACTATTTAAAGGGGAAATTCTATCATCTTAGATCCATCTTAATTATGGGTCTACCAAGTGCTTGAGAGGGATAAATAGATTTCATCCCTCTAAGAGTGGTAGATGTGGAGTTAAGATGGATATAGGTTGGTTTTTATGATAATGAAGATATTAAATAGACTTAGGAAATTATATTGTAAAAACATCTTAAGGTGAATGGTTAAAGCTACATTTAGTCACTTCACAAAATTTAGTAAAAAATACTAATATCTCCATTAATATTGGTTTTTCTGATTTAACAAAAAAAAATTCAAAACAGTGAAATCTTATCACTCTTTCCGCATCACCCTCGCAGAAGAGAGATAGTCAGTGCCCAGATTTCCCACCATTTTCAAACATTCTCAATTTGATATCTTCATGAAAAAGTTAAGATACTGATGTTGGATTAGTTGTTTGAAAAATATGATGGTTTGTACAACCTTTCATCTTCTCTGTTATTCTTAATTTGTCATAATGATCTGTAGGGGTTGGGCTAGTGCTTGAAAAATATGTTGGTTTGTACAACCTTTCATCTTCTCTGTTTTTATTAATTTGTCATAATGATCTGTAGGGGTTGCGCCAATGCACCATATTGTCCTAAAAGGCAGAGATTGTGCACCAAAAAGGAAATTAATCCACATGTTACAACGTTGGTAAAAAATGCAAGACGTATGAAGGTAGTGAATTATGCTAATAAGAAATTTAGATTGGGAGAGATGTAATTAAATTTTATTATTTAATTGAAGATTTCCAATTAAAATAATCATAAATCTAGATGTATATATTAATATATTGATTGGAAGGCTTCTGAAAACGGTCACTTCTTTCCATTAGATCCCCCTCGGGCCTTTGGGATACCTACTACTTTCTTATATTACATAGTTGGGGCTTGCTACTTGTTGGCATGTTGGGGTAAACAAAATTTGTTTTTTTTTGTCTCACCGTTGGAGTCTATGGAATAAGAAAGCAATTTGATAGCTTGACAAAAGTGGTACAAAATATGTTTTTTTTATCTCGTAGTTTGACTCTATGGAATAAGAAAGAAATTTGATAGCTTGACAAAAGTGGTAGAGAAAAGATTAATCTCTCCTACCTTGACAGAACTGGTGGTCAAGATAAACACCTACAAGAAATTTGTTGTGGAATATTATCAAAACTAATAGAAGGATATGAAAGAGTGTACAGTGAGAACCTTGACAAACATGGCCACTGAAACTTGCAACATTGTTTGTAGGAAGAGAAAATTATGTTTCTTTTTTCCAAACATGTATGTTAGTATATTACAATTTAATGAATATGTTTTCCTATTATCATATATGGTTTCATACTTTAACAAAACATTCGCCAAGACTTCATATTTTATTATTCAATGAAAGATTTACCAAGATCTTACAAGGTTTTACAATTCAGTGATAGATTCGCCATGACTTTACAAGATAATGTAATCCGGTGAGAGATTCGCCAAAAAAATTATATATACATATTATATTATTGATAAAATCGCCTCCCATTTTTCCTATGCATCATGGGGATTTACCCATTTATTATACATATAAATTTAGGGTGGTTCTTAAAGTTTTCCCTGTTTGTGTCCTCTTTCTTTCCGTTTGATCATCATTTTTGGTTGATTAACTTGTAAAACATCCATCAAACAACATTTCATGACTTTCTATGGAAGAAAATCCGAAAATAAAGCATTAAACTTGGAGGAATTTTCAAAAAAATCGTTACTCTGCGCTAGCATGGCTATCCATAAATTTTTATGCGCTTCCAACACACTGCCATAGTTGACCGCAAGGTGACCAATGCAGGTCCGATGGGTAAAACTCACAATGGTCGCCCTCGACATGATTTTTTGTCAAACCCTCCATACAACCTACTCCATGGATGAAAATGCATAAAAATAGAACCCAATGGAAGGGAAGAGGTAGATCTCTTACCTACAATTAACAACTCAACGAAAGATGTCCAAGATTGATCGTACTCTACACCTGAAGACCAAGGTAAAATTCTCTCTAATTTTCAAAATGGTAAAATGGTGAAAATGATTTGCTTTCTTGAGATTTTGTAAGTTTTTAAATGACATTTTTACCAAATTAGGTCATTTTTCACTTATATTTTAATATTTTTCCTCGAAATTGGTAATGTGCGTTTCACTTGTGTAGCAATAGGTCATAGAACATGGTGACGGTGATTAATTACAACTGTTCAACGAGTTTTGTTTTATCACTTTTTTGGACTCATAAAAGATAAACAAAAAAGCGACCCCCTGGAGTCATATTTAAGCTCTTTTCTGACTCTTGAAACATTAAAATATTGTCAAGTGCTTGTCGTTTTGAACTCATTAAAGTAAATGAAATGATGTCTACTCAGTATAAGTTTAACCCTTTTCCAGACTGAGATAGACTATTTCATGAAAAAGGAATACCTTAGTCAAACATGGCTAATATTGTCTCCCTGATATCGTTTTCTACCTTTTCAAATTCAAGAGACGATTTACAAAAAGGGACATTTAGAGTTTTCTTTTTTGCCTCTTTTTCAAACTCTCTAAACATGAAAAAGATGTCGAGTTTCACCTCTATCGGACTTGTAAAACTTAATCAACACAAGACTTGTCGTCATGACAAGATCGAGTTTTTCCTTCCTAGGACTCATTAAACTTACTAGGATGGATTCATCCAAAGGATGAACTTATACGGAAATCATATGATATCCCCTTAAAGCTTGCGATAAAAAATAATGGAGTACTCACTAGAAATAGTGGGGGAGAAATGAAAGCGATCATCTCTTGTATTTTGTGTAAAGGAAACATTTATGTCTTGAACATGACACTTATCTGTTGCTCATGTTGGGTTTAGGATATCTTCACTTCATCACTTGCCTTCCTGGGTTTGTGAAATCCAATTTGCCTCTTATTTGATTATACTGCTTTAAATGTTGCCAAACTCTAGAGTCATGTCGCCAATATGTTCAAGAGAAGTCCTATCTATAGTTTTTACTGCTTATACACTATCTTACCATTCTACCACGGTCTTGAATCAAACTTACCTACTCTATTATATCATTTGTTTCATGTCGATGATGTGGGATACATTATGGCCCTCCTTCAATGGATCGCTTCCTATCGACTTCAGCTCAATATCTAGGAAGACGATCTAGAAACTCCCTTCCAGTACCTTGGAGCTTGCATGCCTTAATGGCAAGTTTTTCACGTTCAACGACAGGTTTAAATCATCGGCCTTCGATCGAATGATTCTACGGGTGTTCGAATTTAGCTTAATTATTCACACTCGTGTATTTTCTTATTGTACCTTGAGAGCCATTGTCATTATTGGTGGTTCCTCTCATGTCTGTTAACAATTTACATCATTAACATGTAATCAAGTAGTTTTCTATCATGTTCGACTTCGACACATCTATTCACATGCTAGAATTCATACATTGATCATATCAGGACAGAGCTCAAGAACCTGGATTCCATATGATAAAATCCAGGTTGTGCAGATTTGTGAGTTATTTATGATTGTACACATGATTATATGGGTGGTTGCAACCATACCATGGGTCCATATATATGATCCTTTCTATTCTGACGGTTTCATCGATACCATGGATCCATGCACATGATCCCTTCTATTTGGATGGTTGCACCCATGCCATGGATTCATGTATTATAAGATGCCTATTCATGTATCATTAGGCATGTTTATATCATAGATTTCAAATATGTATATTCATATGCTTGATTTGAAGGTCTCCTGATGGTGTTTTTCCAGTCCTTGCCTTGACTTGTAAAGTATTTCACCCATTACTCCCTATTCTGACTTCATGATTTGGGGGAATCTGTTACATATTGTTTTGTCACACCTCCTATTCACTTCCTATTCCACATCCCGAAGTGCCAAAATGTTGACAAATGTGAATTATATTCATCATGAAACATCCCTGAAGAATGGAAGAAAAAATACCCTGAGTCAATTCTAGAGAAGGTTGACTGAAATCCTAATTGTAGGACCAACGCTCATTGCTCCACTACCTCCCCGTGTTGATGACAAGTTTTAGTTCTTTGACCTAGAGCTGCCAACAATGGTTTTGATATGAAAACCCACATTGAACCTCTTCTAGCAGGTTTTCTCAAAATGGAGGAGAAGCTTTGTGTACTGGAAACTTAGACTAATAGCGAGTTGGATGTTGTTGGGTCGAGATATTGTTGAGCTCTCCAATTTGGAGCTCTTGATCCTATATTTGAGGGCCTTCCCCTTGATATGTGGACCTTCCTCCTTCTTTTATGGATCCATAAATCTCTCTCCCTTCCTATAAATCAAATCCCTTCCATCCCCAAATGGTTTGTCATTGATTGCCTGCATTCTTATGCTGAGATTATGCCTAAATGCTACCCATCTAACTTGGAGAAGGAGTGCTTGAAGAGCCTTGGCTTGGACTTGGACATCCACCAAAAGGAGGTCTCTAAAAACAATGAAATGGTTGTATGATTCCCTTTTTGATTCATTAATATATACATATGTTGTTCACTTTCCATAAATGTCTAAATATTTATTCATTTAGCTTGATACCCATTGATCTATCAATTAGTTTATGTTTGATATATACTATGTATGCTCTTGTATCTTGTGTTGCCCTTTGATCTCTCTTGCAGGTAATTATACGTAAAGAACAAGCAAGGAATGAACCTAGAAGCTAAGGGATCAAAGCCATCACCAAATGATTAAGCAATTAGCATCAGAGAGAGGTAGGTTTATTTCTCTCTCTACATTTGTAAACATAATCTAGGAAATTTTGCATTAGTTTGTTCAGTTTGTTGTTAGACCCACTCATTAGGATAGAGAGATCACTTCTGTCCACGGAGGGGATTTATCTTCACAAGTAAATCATTCATAAGTGAGAAACATATCAACACACATGAACATCGAGATTTTTAGGTGGAAACCCAATGTGGGAGAAAACCATTTTTTTTCATCTCTGTCTTCTTTCTTATTATATAAAGAAAATCTTATTACAATATTGTACAAGCGCATATTGTCACCAGTACTGTGGCGAAGTAAAATTATAAGTGCGGACAAAACAATTCCTCTAGCCCAATAGCGGGTCTAATTACTAACAAGACATTCAATGGAATATTTCCTTAGGTTATAACCAATTAAGAGGTCCTACCTCTTAGTACACTTATCCCATTTGGTGATGACCTTGCTTGCTCGCTCCAGCTATCTCCCGATTACTTCTTCGAACACCTAAAACAAGTAAACAATAGCAAACAACAACTGTGATAATAGACAAATTGTAATTCAACCTACTTAACAATTCAAGAATCATTAAGCCATAAACATGTGAAATGACACATTATGTAGGAAATCAATAGATAGTTGCATATATATTAAATCAATAATAGATTACAACCATTGTCTTGATGTTGTTGTTCTCCTCCGATAAAACCAAGTCCCCACACACTTCCGTTAGCATTCCATGATGGCCTCAACAATGATATTCTTAAGGCTCTTCCCTTTAGGCTTCACACTAAACCAAATTCACACTTCTCCCTCACACACAACTAGAGAGATACAACTATGAATAGCTCGTTGTTTACTCCAAACTTAATTAGCACTAGCACACCAACATTAACAGTAGCTTGTGCTTGGGAAAAATGGAGTTTTATATAGAATGAATGGATGGGAAACGGTTCCTCTTCTCATGGGATAAGGTCTTATATCTTGAGGTAGTTCCATCCTTATAGGGGAAAGGATCCCAAACTGACATCCTCGACTCCATTTGGCTCAACCATTTACCATACTTTCGTTATGAAGCTTCTAGGTCTAGAAGCTTCGGCTCCTTATTTAAAAAACTTTCCAAAAGAGGATCGATGCGACTAAAAAAAAGCTCAGTTGCTCTGGTCGGTGCTATGGATAGTGTTAATCCCTGCATATTGGCACGAGGAGGACAAGGGTCATTAGTTTCGGTCTTGTAAATTGGGAAAAACTGAAGATTTTTGGGAAATGGTGCACAAGGGAATTGTTCTGCTCATGAAGAGGACACAATGGGATTTTCTTCATGAAGGGAAAGAATGTACAGTTCAGTGTAGAGGTCCTTTAGGATCAAGGAACGGGGGGTACAGGGACAATGACAAAATTCTATGTAACAGATGCCCCATAAATCGTGAAGGCCAAAATAGAGTAAGGGATGAAATGATTTATGAACCAGTGCGGGGAACCAGAGTCTGTCATCGAAAAACCTGCGAGAAAGTATGAATACATATACATAACTAAAAACTTTGTCAAATGATACATGAATCATGGTATGGACACAACCATTCAAAGAGTGATCATGTAAATGGATCCAGGCATGGGCACAACCATCCGATAAAGAGGATCATATCGAAACCAAGGTAGGTCGCAACCATCCAATAATGAAAAGGATTACATATGATAACTCATGGTATGGTCGTAGCCATCCATCTGAGAGATACATGCATATCAACTTAATCATGTCACACTGCTTTGCAACCTGGACTTTTGTAATTTGAGCCCAGGGTCTTGTGCTCCAACTCGACCTGATCAAAGTAGAAATTCTAACATGTGAATAGATGTGTTGACATTGAACATGCTAGAAAATTACTTGATTACTAGCCAATGATGTAAATTGTTAACAAGCGCGAGAGAAACCACCAATAATGTCAATGGTCCTCAAGGTACTATCAGCACAATTCGCAAAATCTGAATATGGGAACCTTAGTCGAACACCCGTGAAATCACTTGATCGAAAGCCAATGATGTGAACTTGTCGTCGAGTGTGAAGAACTTTCCATTAGGGCATGCAAGCTCTAAGGTACTGGAAGGGAGTCTCGATCAACTTCCCATATAATGAGCTGAAGTTGACAGGAAGTGAATGTGTCGAAGGAGGGCCATAATGTATCCCATATCATTGACACGAGACAAAGGGATGAAAAATTATTTTGGATGATACAAAGAACAAGGGTAAGTGTAACTACAGAAGGACAACTCTTGAACATATCGATTACATGACTAGAAGTTTGGCATCTTTTGGATCCATAGGATTAGTGTTCATGATGAAGCATAAGAGATCAAATGGAAGGAAAAAATAGATGGCCCGACCCAGTAAGGTCAATGATAGAAAGGAGGATATCCCAACCTGACATGAAGCAGAAAGTGTCATGTTCAAGAGTGAGCTGTCGACACAACTGATTAGGTTTCCAAATTTCCCCCCACCATTTCTGGCAAGTACCCCAATTATTTTTTTAATCGCAAGCTTGAAGGGGATATCATATACTTGCAATGTAAGTCCATCCTTCGGATGAATCCGACCTAGTAAGATTAATGAGCCCTAGGAAGGAGAAGCTCATGTTTTTCATGGTGATGAATCGACTTCCGTTGTATGTTTTAACAAGTCCAACAAAGGTGCAACTCGGTATCTTTTTCATGTTTAGAGAGTTTGAAAAAGACATGGAAAAGAAAACTCCACATGGTCCCTTTTCATACATTTGTGTCTTTCGAGCCTGAAAAGGTAGAAAATGATACTTGAGAGAACTGCTTGACCATTTTAGTCAAGGAGTACCTTTTTTGTAATAGTGCATCCCAGCCCAAAAAAGGGGTAAATGTATATTGGGTGCATGAAATTTCGTAGCCTTTAACGAGTTCAAAACAACAAGAGATCGACAATATTTTCGTGTTTAAAGGGTCAGAAAAGAGCTTGAAAGTGGACCCCCTATTTTTATTCTCTTTAACGAGTCAAAAAGGGAAAAATACTCGGTGATATTTTCATTTGAGTTTTACAAGTCTACAAAAGAACTTAAAGGTGACTCGTCCTAGAGGAACGAGTGGTATAAAGGGTAGCAACTGGTTCTGGCAATGGAGGAATTACTCAAAACATGTAATGGTCAAGAGGTTGGCTAATAAAACCACTCATCATTGTGGTCCCTCAGGAAAGGAAAAACAACCAAGTGAAAGCATATGATCAGCCAAAGAGATGGTGGCGATGGAATGAAACAACCAAGGCCCATCTAGCAAAAATTAGCTGATAAAAACGACAATAATGATATGTAAATAGGGCATGGATTCATTTTTACACAAGCTTGAACCATGGAGAACTCTGCTTGGATTCAGTTTCATGTTTACACAAGCTTGAAACAAAAAACAATGCTTGAGATAAGTCTGCATGCCCCTAGCATAATGACTCAATCAAGGTACATGCCCCCCCAAGCTTCATTTCAGTCAACTAGGTGGATGGAATGAAGGTTCACTTTCAAGATCCTAGAAAGACTCGACTAGGATTTTACAAGATCTTAATCAAAGACTCGATTTGGAAAAGGGGATTCCTTCGTTTTTTTAATGAGTTTGACACAGTAAAAAAATTATCCTCAAACACCTTGATTCACTTTTTAATGAGATTGACACCATACAAGGAACTATGCTCATCCTTTGTTTCATTTTTTAACGAGGTTAACACAATACCAAGAACTATCCTCATGACTCCTTGTTTCATTTTTTAACGAGGTTGACACAAGACTAGGAACTATCCTCACGACTCCTTGTTTCATTTTTTAACTAGGTTGACACAAGACCAAGAACAATCCTCATGAATCCTTGTTTCATTTTTTAACAAGGCTGACACAAAACAAGGAACCATCCTCACAATGTTTGTTCATGACCCATAAGAGAACATGGCTCCCAGGAGTTCTTCACTAGACGAAAGAACCACGCTCTAGGAGGAAGACATATCATTTGGTACCAAAGACAAATCGACTTCCAATGCCCCTAGTACATAATGCACTATACCATCTGTGTGATCATCAACAAATGTGGAGACAAAAGGGGTAGCCACATTGTGGTAGGTAAGGTACTGCCTGCAAACAAGATCCAATAAGGGATGATGGTTGCAAAGGAGGCACTTGGTGACCAATGAATGACAATTAATCAAAGGTCACTATTCTTCCTTCATGCAGAAAACAAACCACACGGAAAAGCAAAGAAACAAGAGCTCCCATGACATAAACATAGTCGAGTCCAAGGAGAAGATTGAAATATAACAAACCTTGGACTACCATCACGTCTATATAGATAGTCTTTCCTCCCAAAGTAATAGGGAACCTTGGAAGGACCCCTAAGGGTTGACTGGTTCCTCTGTTGAAAGCCAACAGATTCTAAGTGACTGGCACAAGATGTGGGGAGCCCAAATCTTGCCAAGTAGTAGAAGAAATGATGCTAAGAGGTGTGCCTTCATCTAATATAGTGCCATGTACTACCATCTTATAGGCTTGTACTGTGATCTGGAAAGGCACATAAGATGGGAGGCAGAAAGCAGTCAATTGACTCCAATCAAAAGAAACAATAGAACTACTTGGTGGGGGGATCATATTATTTCCCCCATGCCTTACAGGAGTAGGAGAAGGACTCTCCTAAACAACTAGGATAGGAGGGTCACTCTTCGATTCATGATAATTTGAGGAGATGAGAAGAACATGAGCAGTATGATCATCACTCTCTTCTAGAACAAAGTGAGAAACTGATGGTTGGACCAAGACGACCCTCTTTTCGACCAATGGTTGGTCGGAAACAAACACAAGAGAGTCTTGCTCAAGAAGAGAAAGATGTACAAAATATGAAACCAATTCAATCTCTTTACCAACCAGGAGAGGGTTAGAAGAAAGACTGTGTTAACCAACAGGAAGTTGGGGTTAAGAAGCTGTAAGGTTTTCCAAAAATTTGGAAGCTTTATCCATAAGAGGACAAAGGTGAATAAGATGCTCTCCTTCATATAACCTACAAGGGAATCTAATCTTTCCCTTCTTCTTACCATCATTAGCTGAAGTTGTAACATCGACATGATCTCCAAAGGTTGAAGGGGATGGTCGGTTCAGGTTTTGAGACCATACCTCTAAGACTCTAGGAATTCCAGGATAGTCTCAAAGGAGATGGTCACCCTTACACAACTTGCAAGGGAATCTAACCTTCCATGGAGGATGAGAAGGTTTTTTTTACAGGAGATGAATTTGGAGTAACCTTCGCACACTTGGCCTTTTTCTTATCTGATTTATTCTTCTTTGTCTTCTTCTTCTTCTTCTTAGCCTCCTAGTTACTAGATTTGAAACTTTCACCAGGTGAAGTAGAAGAGGAGGGTGAAGAAATAGGGGAAGAAGGTGAGGGTTCAACCTTAGAATCATCATGACGTGATTCAAATGAAGGAGATGGCAAGGGCAGGAGTTGGGACACTCGAGATCACCGAGGTTGAAAATAACCAAACAAGTAAACCAATGGTTAACCCGGGAAGGGACACCATCGCCATATAAGGAGCACCAGTGTTTCCAAAAGAAGGAAAAGGACCAGGATTCCCATCTGAGGGGCATCCTTGACTGGTAGACTCTGGAAATGTTTCCATTGGAATCGACCCTAAAGAATCACTAAGGAAGATAACTTTTACCAGGAATATTTCATGGGAAGTTAATTTTATAACACTGAAACAAAAATTTTCCTTTTCATATTTTAAGAGTCGAGAAAAGGATGAAAGGTTACTCTAGTCACTTTCAGAGTTAACAAGCTCAAAAGGGAAAGTGCTCGATGATCTTTTAAACTTAACAAGTCAAAAATACCAATATGACTGCTCAAGATAATCTAGGCAAAAAGGATTACCAGGTAATCGTGAACTGCATAATACCTCCCGACGAACTGAGAAGTATGGGCAGACAATCTCCCCAAATGTTGTGTTCAGTGTATCACATTTGCAAGGCAATAGACTCGGCTTCCTATGGATAAAGGATTACAGCCTAGAGGGGTCTCCCGTTATATACTCGATGGTATGGGGAGCATAAATTCGTACTAGTGTTGTCTAGTGCCGAAGCTAACGATAGTTTCTAGGTTTAAAGATGTTGAAACACATCTCTAGCCTAAAACTTGTAGATGTTCTCGTTAGGTTTAAAATGCACCGTAGGTTAATTGAGTTCATTTTAAAGTTTATATTGAGTTATGTCTCGGTTTTCAGGCCTTAGCAATTTGACTCGAAAACCCTAAATGTAGCTAAATGAGACAAAACCCTTTCAATTTAATGAATTGTCTACTCTAGAGAGGGTAGAAAACACAATCAAATTCAAACAACCAAGCAACATGATTTTTCACCACTTCACTTTTTGAGAAAATAAACTAATAAAAAATACATTCCAATTCCTAATTTCCTAACAAATACACTCTAACAGTCCTTTCAAAAACAAAGACAATCGTTTTTCTTTTCAAAAGCCAATGCAATCCTAGCCTTCAATGATGCTAACTACCATAACATATTGATGCAACAAACTATAATTTTGTACTTTTCATGAAATGACAAGACGAATTTCTCATAAAACACTTCAATGAAAAGTTTTCACGACAATCGATTCTCAAGCAAATGAAAAACATGAAGAGAGAATCTGTTTCAAACTAATGACACAAGGACTTTTCCAAAAACAATATAAGCAATGTAATCTATGTCAGAAAAGAGACATTTAGTCAAGCAAATGAAAACTTTTCAAACTTGTGTAATGGAGGTCAAAGCCATAGAAGGACCATAAACGAAATGCAAGGAATAAATGCACCAACAACTTGACTCACTGAGTTCACAATCAGCTGAGTGGATGACAATCTAGATGCCCTAGTGCCACTAACCATCCAATGACCCAAGAAATCAAGTGAAAAGATGACAAATCAACAAGTAAACAAACCAAGTGAAAAGAAGCTTTCTAGTCAGGGAGAAGACAGTCTAAAAATATTACAGGGTAGAAATAATGAGAGCAAAACACACTGGCCAAGATTAGGGGTAAACCCAAATATTCACTTACAGGCATTGACATGACTGCCTAACTGATGACAAGCGCCAAAAGGGGGTCGACGCGACTATTTCTCAGCATATCGTGCTAATTGGCGTGGTTGTCAACGAAATAAGCACATTGAGAGAGGATGTACAGAATAAAATAAAAATTTTAAAAAGTTGGGACCAGATTTGCTACTACGAATTTCAAACCCAGAGCAGTATGTAAAGGAAAAAAAACAGAATTAAAGGGAAATGGAGAAACTATAAAAGTTCACACAAAACCATGAAATTCCAAGAAAACAAACAAAAGGATTGGTTCCATAGTGGAGTCGGCAATTTGTGGTGAAGTAAAATTATAAGTGCAGACACAAACAATTCCTCTAGCCTAATAGCGGGTCTAGCCACTAAAAAGACATTATATGGAAGATTTCCTTAGGTTAGAACCAATTAAGAGGGCCTACCTCTTAGTATGCTTATCCCGTTTAGTGATGACCTTGCTTGCTCCAGCTATCTCCCATTTCCTTCTTCGAACACCTGAAACAAATAAACAATAGAAAATAATGACCGTGATAATATACAAATTGAAATTCAACCTACTTAACAAGTAAAGAAGCATTAATCCATAAACATGTGAGATGACACATTATGTAGGAAATCAATCGATAGTTGCATATATATTAAATCAAGAAGAGATTACAACCATTGCCTTGACATTGATGTTCTCCTCCAACAAAACTAGGTTCCCACACACTTCCTTTAGCATTCCATGATGGCCTCAACAATGATAGTTTTAAGGCTCTTCCCTTTAGGTTTCACACTAAACCAAATTCACACTCATCCTTCACACACAACTAGATAGCTACAACTATGAATAGCTTATTGTTTACTCCAAACTTAATTAGCACTAGCACACCAACATTAACATTAGCTTGTTCTTGGGAAAAATGGAGGTTTATATAGCATGAATGGATGGGAGATGGTTCCTCTTCTCATGGGAGAAGGTCTTATCTCTTGATGTAGTTCTATCCTTATAGGGGAAAGGATCCCAAACTAACATCCTCGACTCCATCTAGCTCAACCATTTACCAGACTTCCATTACGAAGCGTCTAGAACTGGAAGCTTCAGCTCCTTATTTAAAAAACTTTCCAAAAGAGGATCGACATGACTAAAACAAATCTCAGTCGCTCTAGTCAATGCTAGGGAAAGTGGTAATCCATGCATATCGGTGTGAGGAGGACAAGGGTCATTAGCGTCGATCTTGTAAACTGGGAAAAACAGAATATGTTTGGGAAATGGTGCAAAAGGGAATTGTTCTGATCATGAAAAGGGACACAATAGAGTTTCTTCATGAAGGGAAAGCATGTAGGATTCATTGTAGAGGTCCTCCAGGATCAAGGAATGGGGAGTACAGGGACAGTGACAAAATTTTGTGTAACAAGTATGCAAGCACCAACCTGCAAAAGACTACAACCTTCTCTCATTCTCTACCACCCACTAGAAGGGAGATACAACCCCCTAATCTCGTTTATTGGCTCTTATCGAAAGGGAGCACCTAACCCCTAAACAAATTTACCAACTATGACTAGAAAGAAACTTTGAGTCCCTTACTGAAGGTTGAAACCCTCAGCATCTCGGTGGACTGTGTTTTATAATATTTCATACTGGATCCACGCCCATCAATAAGCTCAATGCCAAACAGAATATTGAATATATAAATCAATCATTGAACTAACTGAATCACTGTAACATCAATCATTGAACTAAATCAATCTCAATCAACCATTGCAACTAGATCAAACCAATCCATAATAGATATAAACCATCAGATCATACCAATGCACAAGCATTCATCAATATACCAAACCATACATTGTTAATCATCACATAAACACAATGTTTTTCATGCAAACTCTTATCAATCATACATTATAATGTATAAAATATTATTTTGAAACACACTTGTGTATATACATTTTTCCTTTGTATAAGACCTACGTACAGATCTTAAATCACTGACTACTACATCATGAATCACTGTAACGTTAAAGTAACCATTGAACCATATATAGATCATTGAACCAATAACAAACTATTGAAGCAATCATCATATTATAGCATCATTACCAATCAATATTCCACTTTAGATTCAAACCAATAAACATTGTCAAACTTTAAGATATAGACAACATCGATAACCAACAATGATCAAAACAAAACTAACCAAATGTCATCATTTAGCAGTACTGCAAACCCTACAATGTATATATGCAACTATCAATAGACTGATCAGTGTATGCACGCGCTTACCATGCACAACACCTATGTACAGATCTCAAAATGTTGCAAACTCTATCTCATAATATATACATGACCTTACAGAGATCAATCTGTATATGTACGCGATTATTCCCAAACACTTGATTTTGAGATTTCAAAATTGCTCCATAGTAGAAAATGTAGATTGTCTACATTTCAAGTTTAAACCAACCCATCGTCAGGACAAAGGTTGAGAAGAATAGTGTTTGCAAATTTCTATGGGGTTGATCTTGATTCTGATATTTCTGAAATTGATCCACAGTAGACATTTTATATTGTCGACATTTCGAGTCTAAACCAAGACCCATCATCGAGAAAAAGTTCAAGAAGGAATATTTTTGTAGGGTTGATCATGATTCTTATATTTCAATATTGTTTCACAATAGAAATTTCATATTCTCGATGTTTTGAGTTTAAACCAAGACCCATCATCCGGACAAAGGTCGAGAAGAAATATTTATGTGAGGTTGATCGTGATTGTGATATATCATAAATTTCTCCACAATAGACATTTTAGATTGTCGATGTTTCAAGACTAAACCAAGACCCATTGTTAGGACAAAGGTCGAGAAGAAAGATTTATGTGGGGTACAAATATGAAAAATTTCGCTGCAAACATAACTTCACTCTCCACATCCTTTACTATCAATAATATAGACTTCTAAAAAATTCTTTAGATCACAACATCATTATTATTACATATTCATCATTATTAACTACTTTGATATTTGCAACAAGTAAATCAATCAAAGATATATGTCAACATACTTTCATATCTAATTCCTCTCCTTGCTCCCTAGTGCACACCTGTTCCAAATTAGATCACACATGTATAATCCATTATTTTCACACTAAACACCTTGATATTCATCTCCTCATATAATTTTAGCCTTAGCCAATACCTTGGGTAAATCCCTTGGTAATGTCGTCAGTATTCTTTGACGATACCAAATAATTATTGTCACTCCAATTACTATGGGCCAATACCATGGTAAAGACCGCTGGTATCAAAATTACCATGGTGTGGCTTTTGTATGTGAATTTTACTCACATTATTTGTTTAAGTACATGACAATTCTTCATAGGAACCATGTACACTTTCTCAAATTTTAATTTTGTCTTCCAAATGTCACTGAATTGTCCTTTCTTTGTCCATGTCTTCTGTAGAATATGTACCAATTTGCATGAGCTCATATTATCATAATGTTGACATCAAGTACATCTTCATCAATCAGGTTACCATCAAGGAAAACACAATAGCCATACAACAAGTACCTCAATGTTTGACTAACCTATCTATAGCTATATTTGAAGCCACTTTCCTCATTTTTAAGCTCAAAATTCCCAGCTGAATTTACCACCCAACCAACTAGGAACACACTCTCTAGCTTCCTAGCCCTAGATAACCTCCACAGGTCCCCTATCCCTTTGAGCCTAAGCCCTATTACCGCAACTCCTAGTGTTTGTTCCAACCTACAAGTGCCCAAGAACCTTCCCAAAGTCTAACAAAATGTTAACAAATTTCCAAACTTGAGTACTCTAACACCCAAGAATCCAAAAATATTCTCCCTTCCCAAAATACTCCAAACATGAACCCTTGCAACAATTCACTTATGCCTTCATTT
>APFE031694445.1:332098-359722 GCA_000404065.3 Pinus taeda
ATATATAAACATGTGATCCTAATTAGCATATTATCAAACCCAGTATCCATATACTAGAATATTTCAATTAACATCAGTGTGTTGAAAGTAAATAATTCATCTATTTTTAAGAACATGAACATAATCCATCTATTTTTTTAAATAAACAAGTCCACCTATACAAATTAAAAATGCAACATTATTACATATCATTTACAAATAAAGCATCATATAAATACAGTTAGGGCCTCAATATAAGTAGCTTCCTCGGTAAAAATGGGGCATGACATCAACAATCATCTTCCTTCTCTTGTTAAGTGTGAACAATCGCAAACATGTTACATCCTTATTTGATATGTCATGTTCCTTAAATTGTTGTACCCCTATACCCATAATAGATACTAGTTCAGTTCCCATTAAAGTGTCATGGTAGAGGGTTTTAGATTAATGTGCGTTTATTATATTGGTGGTCTGATATCACTATCTCTTATGACATTTTCCTCCACTGCCTTGTTGTTTTCCTCTTCTTTGGCTCTTTTTTCTATGTCTCAACCTTTACTTCCATTTTCCATTTCCACTATTATTTTTCAACTAAACTTCTTCTCTAAACTTGCTCCTCTTTGTTTCTTTCTTTGTTCCTCTGCAATTTCTTTCTTTCTTATTCCTATTCAATCTATTTCTTTTCATTTCCATCGTCTTCTCTCTTTCTTCAAGCTTGATCTTTTACAAACCTTTTCCTCTCTTCCTCTACTACTTTTTCCCTTGTTTTTTCTTCTATAGTAGTTCTCTTTCTTATATATAATTTCTTAATCATTTCCTCCTCCACTCTCTCTTTTTTTCCCTCTTCATCAATTATTTTATTCCTCAATGCCTCAATTATGGTAGCTTTCATTTCTACTCTAGCAATATATTTTCTCTTCTCTTCCTCATCTTCTACGATTTTCCATGTTTTTATTTACACTATTATATATATATAAATTCTCTCTCCTTTTCTTCCTCAAATTCTCTTGATGTGAAAATTTGAAACATATGTTTACGTAGGAGTGATGATCCACTAATATATTCATTAGATCATGCATTTAAATCCTTGTTAAATTTGTGGGCCTCCATCTTTTCCCAAATTGAGCTAGTTAACCCATATGGCATAGGTAGATAGGATATGGAGGGAAAAATTCTTTTATATGGCACTTATTATTGTAACATATTCATTCTCTTATTATTTAGAAAATACAAAATCAAATCATTTAAAAATCAGAGGGGGGAATTAAGGTTAATTCTCATTTACCATCAGATCCTTGCACCATGTTACATCTCTTTCCTATGATAGTTAGAGCCACCCTTGTTCAAACCATTTGCTTTGATTCATAAATGCTTATCCATTAATCCATAATTCATTGGTTGTCTACATCCAAATCATTCAAGGTTAACACTAAAATTCTTGAGGTCTGCATCTATTATCCATTTGATTAGTCATCATAATCCTTGAACTCCTTCATGGCATATACCTATATTTATCCATATGGTAGCTAATACACATTCAAAATCAATCACTTCTAAGTTTATGCAATAGCATTTGGTCAAGTTATCTCCTTATTTTAAAATTATTTCCCATGTCATCCGTCATTTATACTCCATTCAAAGAATGTATTATCTCACATTATTGTTACATTCCATTGTTGAGTACAAGTCCTAATCATATATATATTTGTTCCACACTTCATGTTGATTTTATTAGGAATCATCATTTCCCTTTATCTAGTAGATATTCCCCTACCAAGACCAACATATTTATTCTAGGGGCTTGTTCAAAAGCTAAGTACCTTGATTATCAATTCCATTATTGGTGATTTACCTCACATGCATGGTTCCTTCAGATGTTCTAAACCAAAACATCTCTTCACATAATGTTGATTCATACTAGTACCTTGGTACCCATAATCATTATGGGTGTAGTACTTCACTTCTAGAAGGTATTTTCATAATTTATTTTTAACTATATATTTTATCCCATGTTTGAAAACAACTCTTTATTGTGTTTTTTAGATTTGTACTTAATAGTGGTAGTGTTTTGAATCCAGTTGAAGACCATGGACATGCATGGCTCTCTTTTCATTATTTTTTTTAAGCCTCTAGTTTGAGTTTACATCTTTCCAACTCTCTACATCTTCTAGGCCCCATTTTCAATTGGACTTGTTTACTACAATTTCATGCCCTTTAGGGTGACATTTTTCAATCACATTTAGGTGGAGGTAACATTCAATTTTAGATGTGGCATGAACTAGTTCCATTAACCATGGTCTTGTATCATACTTGAATAAGTATTTAATGAGTATGGGTATGTCTACTCTTTTTTTAAAGAGATTGAACACATTGCTACAACAAAAAGGGTCATTGATGAGGGTCATGCCTATGGCAGACCTTTAAGGTTTTCCACCAATGTTGCATATGGTGACAGTCCTTAAAAAATCGTTTTTGTAAGTGCATATAGTGATGGTCCTTTAAGGTTTGTCAATAAAAGCCATTTTTAGTGACACTTTTGGTGATGGTTGTTAAAGGCCCGTCACTAATTCTCTCTTTGGTGACATTTTTAGTGACAATATTTTATTGGCCTTCACCAATGCTCTTTTTAGTTACTTTTGGTGACGGTAAAAAAATGTTCGTCGTCATTGATCATTCCAATGAGTTTTTGATGATGCTATGTGACTCGTGCTATTTTTTTATCAAAATATAATGATTTAATACCATTGTTATGGAGTCTTTTTCATTATGTGTCCAAGGCCATAGTGGTTAAAATCAATCAATTTATTAAGTAATTAGTGTGTATCATTTTACTCAAGTAATGAGAATATAGTTTTCCTATGAATCAACACGATTTATATCTATTAGGTTTATTTTCTAACATAATGCCTTTAAATGAAGTTCCACTAGTGTGTGCAAGAACCATGTTATTTAATACACAATCAACATCAATTAATTATATAAATGAGAAAGGCCTAAGACTTGTCAACACTCTTGGCACACATTGACATGCTTTGGCACACACTAACATTCCTTGACTCCTCGCATGTCTTGGAACATCTTTGTAACTAGAACATCTTTCCATGATTAGGAAACCCAAGAACATGTTGGCATGTCCTAGCACAACATTGCACTCTTGTAGCATGTATTGGCATGCCCTGTATTCCCTAAGATGCCCTGGAACACCTTTGCATGCACAAGAATACATTAGCACTTGGCATGTATTGGAACTTATTGTTAGTGTGCCTAACATGCCCCTTTTGAGAAAGTTAAAGCCTTGACTTATTGACCCTAGTATATGTTCATTTACTTTCATTTTAGCTTGGTTATCCATTTAGTTTCCTTAACATTCCTTGACACATGTTGGCACACACTAGAACCCTACACATCAATGGCATGTCTTGGCACTATTTAGCACATGTTAGCACACCCTAGAACTCCCTAGCACACTTTGGCACTTCTTGACATGCCTTTATATTCTCTAACATGCCATACCACTACCTAGCATACCTTGTCACTCCCTCCTTGGCACGCCTAGCACTCATTAACACTTCTTGGCACACCCTCATATTTATTCAATTCCATGCATTTTTACCTAGTGCTCCCTTATGTTGCTTTAATACTCCCTAACATTCATTGGTATTCATTGGAACTCTCTGGCACACCTTAGAACCTTTCAACATGCCCTACCACACCTAACATGCATAACACTTCCTGACACACATTGGCACTTGGAAAGTCTTAACATGCGTAGAGATGCCTTGATATGTTTTGGCATGTGTTGGAATGGTTTAGAATGGTTTAAGTTTAAAGTTATTTGAGATCAAATATTGGAAAGTGGAAGAGAAGCAACAAAGGAAGATTTGGCACATAGAATGCATTAACACGTGCCTCTTGACATATATTGGCACCTACACTACTACAAAAAAGGCCTTTAGGGGCAACTTGGCTTGCAGCAGTCTTGCCATAACTACCTCTAAAAGTGTTTTTAGGGATTTAGGGGTAGTTTTTGAAAACCCCCCCTAAAATCATGAAAAATTGAGCTTTTTTGGCAGGCTTCCTTATAGTCACCTCTATAAGTTTTTTATCACGAATTTTGGAAGGGGTTTTTAAATTATCACCCCTAAATATATTTTTCATGGCGACTTTTTGAAAACCCCCCAAAAAGTCATGAAAATTGAACTTTGTTGGCGGTGGGGGGGTTCTAAACCACCTCTAAAGGTGTTTTCTCATGACACTTTTCTTTTTTAGGGTGGTGGGGGGAGGTATTTAAATGACTTCCCCTAAATATATTTTCATTGCATTTTTAACCCTTGCCGCCTCAAAAGTCATGAAAATTGCATTTTTTGTTTTTTGTTGTTTTCTTTTTTTTTCTTTGTGCTGGGGGGTTTCTAACAACTACCTCTAAAATTGTTAAATGAATACCACAAAATGCATATTTCATGGTGGTTTTTTTACAACCCCACTAAAATCCATGAGAATTTAACTTTTGGAGGTGGTTTTTGAAACTCCTTCCCCCACCATCCCCCCCCAAAAAAAAGTCATGAGAATTGACCATTTGGGAAGGTCATTTACACACTCTAAAAAGTAAATTCTCATCAAAATTTTTTAGGAGGGGGTCCAAAACAACTCCAAAAGTTCATTATTGTGACCTTTAAGGGGGATTGGTTTGACAACAAACCCCTCCCCCTCCCCCAAAAAAGCAATATAATTAAACTTTTAAAGGTAGTTGTTAAATGAATGCCTCAAAATGTTCAATTCTCATGAATTTTGGGGGAGGGGGGTCTTTTGGTGTATTGAACAGGGTAAGGGGACATAAAGGTAACATGGATCGATAGAAGTGAGAGGTTTGAGCATGGTTTATTGAGATCTATAATCCTAGAATTAGAGAATGAGAAGGGACCTTGGGACTCATGGCATAGGGGATAGGGGGCCTAGAGGGAAAGAAATGAGAGAAATTGATAGGGAAACCCCAATAGTTGTGATAAGGGGATCAGGGGCCTCATTATCACAACCCATAATCCCTTAACCCATAACCACTAAATTCCCTATATCCTTAACCCCCAAGCCATAATTCCTTAACCCCTACACTCACAACTCATAACCCATTAACCCCTTGATCCATTAAACCCTAATCCACTAACCCTTTAATCTCTAACTAAGAATCCCTAAACCACCCTTAAAAGTCATGAAAATGTAACTTTTGGAGGAAATTTTGGACAAACCCCACCAACCCACCCCCCCCAAAAAAAAAATAATAAAAAATAAAAAATCATTAGAATTAAACTTTTCGAGGCAATTGTTAAATGATCACCTCCAAATGTTAAATTCTCATGAATTTTGGGGGAGGGGGTAATTTGGTGTATTGAACAAGGCAAGGGGAAAAAAGGGTAGCATGGATAGGTAGAAGTGAGATGTTCGAGCATGGTTTACTGAGATATATAATCCTAGGATTAGAGAATGAGAAGGGGCCTTAAGACCTCGTTGAATAGGGGCTAGGGGGCCTTGAAGGAAGGCAATGAGAGAAATTAATAGGGTTACCCTCATAAGGTGTGATAAGGGGATTAGGGCCCCCATTACCACAACCCATAAGCCTTAAACTTATACCCATTAATTCCATATCCCCTTAACTCTAAAGCCATAATCCCTTACCCTATACACTCATAAATCATGATCCACTAACCCCTTAATCCCTTAAACCCTAAGCCACTAACCCCTTAAACCACAACCCTAACCTAGAACCCTTGAACCCACTAAGCTCTAACCCCTTATCCTCTTAAACCCTTACCCTTAACCCCTAACCCTTAACCCTAACCCGTAACCCCTAAACCCCTAAACCCCTAACCCTTTAACCCGCTAACACCTAAATCCCATGACCCTTAAGCACTTAACCCTTAAATCCCCTAAATCCTAAGCCTTTGGTGCTTAAACCTTAACCCCTAAAGCCCTTAACCACTAATCCATTAACATCTAACCTCTAAGGGTGCCTAAACCTCAACCCCCTAGCCCTTAACCCCATAGCCCTTTACCCTTAACCCTTGACTCCTAAACCCCTAGACCCCTTAACTCCTAGAAAAACTAAGCCTTTATCCCAAACCATAAGTGCTCCAACACTAATATTCTTGGTCATATTATGTTTTTGTTTACTAACCCCTCCAAATATAACCTCGAAGAACTACAAGGGTCTGTAGAAAAAATCCATAACGTCCCCAAATCTGATCAAAATTTTATGGATAGCCACATTCCCCTAAATATCCTCCATGCACGACCCAAATGTAATTATGTCCACTCAAAGTAAAAACGAGGATATAAATATGCCCCTTTAGTTGTCATAATCTTTTAAATGGTCTATTCTCTTACCAAATATATGGGTAACAACCCCCTGCAAGTCTACAATCTTTCTCGAAGGTTTTGTCCACAACATTCTAAAAAAACATTCAAAATCCCTTATTTTGCTCCAAGTCTATTCAAAACTGATGCAAGCAGTCCTCAACTCCATGAATGGTGTAATATTCAAGCTATACATATCTAGGTTCATCCCATTTTGACCCCCTATTTTATGCCTTAAATACAAAGTGGACCAACGTCATCTTACAATTGGATCTCCCTTTTGCATCTGGTGAGAATATTCCCTCGTTCTTTAGGAATGGTTTGCTTCTAAACATAATTACACCAATACTCTCAACATATGTGAGGCTAGAAGAAACATTAAGAGGAGAAAACATCGGTCAAACTCAACCTTATTGTCAAACATAGGTCAAAAATATATAAAAAAAATTAAATAGTCTACACATGTAATTCTTACATTGTTGGATGGTTTTGGATTAACTACAACATTTTATTTCACCACCTCCATGATAGCTTTTCATTCCATTAATTCTTCAACAATTGCTTTCAATTTTCTAAGTTCCTTGTCTTTTATCTCAATTTATCTTTTGTATCATGTGATCAAAGTGTATTGGGGAACCCCAATAGTTCTAATAAGGGGATTAGGGGCTTCCTTGTCATAACCCATAAACCCTAACGCATTTAATCCCTTAACCAAGGGTGTCCAAGGGTGTAGTTGTAGGGGCAATTGGACCAAATTTGAGGGTTCATAAAATTAGGATAAGTTGAATGGTATGAACAAAAAGGTGGGAGGGTTATCTTGTTGTGTACGGAATGGGGCAAGGGGAGGTCCAATCATGCTTTAATAAGATCTATAATCCTAGCATTAGAGAATAAGAAGGCGACTTAGAACCTAATGTCATATGGGATAAGAGGCTTAAAGGGAAGGAAACGAGAGAAATTGATAGGGGAACCCCTAATAGTGGTGATAAGGGGCCCCATTATCACAAACCATAAGCCCTTAACTCATAACCACTAAATTCCCTATCCCCTTAACCCCCAAGCCATAATTCCTTAACTTGTACACTCATAACTCATAACACATTAACCCCTTGACCATTAAATCTTAAGCCACTAACCCCTAACCGAAAATTCAAGAACCCCCTAAGCCCTAAGTCCTTATCCTCTTAACCTATTACTCTTAGCCCGTAAACCCCACTAGTACATATGGGTGGATATTTTGACGTAGTACTCCAATATTTTGGTCACACTGACAAATTTTACTTGCAAATAATTTTTGTATTTTTTTAAAAGCCCCAAAATTCATCAAATACCTGAAAAATACAGTTATCATCAGATATCTAATGATATGTTTGTCAGATATCAGACAATAATTTTGTTCATCAAACATGAAACGACAATTGAATGTTCGTCATATATCTAACATTTGAATAGGTCAATTATCTATTTATCAGAATCTCGACATTTGACAAAGTCAATAATTTTCCATTTGGGCAACATCTCTCTAGTCAACAACCTTCAAAATTCCAATAAAATTGCTATTTTTTTGTCATAATACAGAACTATTTTATTTTGTTAATTTCATTACAAATAGTTAAACACTATTGAGGTTTACTTTTTAATATAGTTATCATTAAAAGTTTGGTAATGAAAAATGTCACATAACATTCCTCCAAGAGGACAAGGAGATGTGATATTTGCATTGGAGGCTTTGGGTGATTGCATTCCCTTTTTTCATCCATGTTTATCATCCTTAGGCCCTCCCAACATTCAAAATTAATTGAAAGAGAATTTCAATATCTAAAGTTTGAATATGCCAAAAATTGATTTGTTTCCAACCCATTTTTTTATAGTTAAAAATCATGCATCATTGAGTGCACCCATCATGCTTCCTATGGGATGAGACCTAGGTATTAACACCTTAACAACCATAAAGGAAACCTATGTACTAAGGCTTGGTTGGAACAACATATAGCACAACAATTTTCATCTCAATTTGGCAATATCAAAACAGAAATTGAATTTTTCCCACTACTAACATTTGTCTTGGCATTCCTAGCTAACAAATAAAACATCCTCACATGCTAGTTAAATAATAGTGAGTAAACGACTTGCACTCAAGAATGAATTGAGCATAGAAGCAAGAAAAAAATCAAGTAAGAGCCTTTGTAACAACCCCTGGTTGATTTTCCATGTAAATAAAATAAAAGCAATGTCATGGGACATGAATTCCAAGCTAAAATGGCAAGAAAACATTATTGTGGGCATCACTTGTGGTTTATTAATGGCTATGGAAATTGGAAAAGGTATTGGCAAATGCAAAGAGGCAATACATGACAATTTAATATAAGAAATAAAAGAAAATAGGAGAAAAGGAAGATGAAGAGACACAAATATGCATGTAAGGGAAATTAGAGGAAAATTAGAAAAAATAGACGTCAATGATAAAAAGGCATCATAGAAACAATTCACAAATTTTTGTTAGTTTTGGCTTTAGATGAATTTCAGAGAGAGAGAAAGCTCCAAGAGGAGAGAGAAAGGAAAGCAAAGGAAAGCAAGGGAGCATAAGGAGAAGGTTGGATTAACAACTACAACATGAATATTTTGCAGGTACCAAGTTGCATATATAATTTCCTTACTGGGATGTGAATACATGGTACATGCATTTGATTATTTGGTTCATTTTTTGTCACCGGCATGGCTTTTTCCTGGATTGACAGTGATTCAACATTCCCCCGCCATTTCCTGGATAGCTACGGTGTGATGGGAATCATTCCTATTTGAGATATAGGTTTCCAAAAGGTTTTAGATCTGGTTGAGGTGGTCTTAGGAAAATCCAAAGGGTTGGCGATGGAGACAGGAAAATTCCTCTAGGTATGGTGATGGAATTTTGAGGCATCCAAGCATGTTTTGGCTTTGTGATTTCGGGACTCATTTAGGTGAGATCACAGTAACTTGAAGGTGGAGGTGGTTTAACCTTTGGATTCCCTATTTGGTTATGTCTTTGTATATCATATGAGATCCCACATTCATGCTTGGAATATGGCACGAGGATGATTCGCTAAAAGAGAGATTTGGTTCAACCCAATCTATGGTAGGGTGGTACATGGAACTCCTTAAATTGGTTGGCTTTTGTATATGTTAGTATGAGTTATTTCTCTATTGTGATTAATGAGAATAGGTACTAGTTATTATGTGATCTTATGGTTGAGTTGTCATGGTTTCTATTCTAGTTATATGCTGGTAATAACATGGATATATGACATGCTCTTATTATGGCTCTTGTTCATGATTTGATCAGTTATGGAATGGTTGATGAATCCAATGAATAACAAGTTTTGTTGCAGCTACTTGAGAGGGTATTGGACCTTCTTGATGATTCTCTGATGAATTTCAAAAGTTTATGATCAAATATGCATTCATGACCTTTAGCTTCTATTTCCATCATATGTTTGGTGAAATGAGTATCATGCATTAGTCATGTATAGGTAAATTTCTAGCTCAAGTTCTGAATGGTTGGAATTATTATCATTGTAGTTATGTTTCTCGAAAGTTATAGGCTGTTCTGGGTAGTGGTCTGGAGGCTAGCTTGAAAAAGTGGCGTGTATCTGATAACCATTGGCACAAAACTGAGGAACTTGGGTTATAACCATTTGCAGGAAGGCTTATGGGTGCGGTTGGAGCCTCATAACCACATGCACAGTGTGTCAAGGGTGTGGTTAGGGTTTTAGGCTTTTGAAAAATAGTTATAGATCAGGATCTGATCATCAGAGGTTTTGTACTGACTTCTGAGTGATCTAGTACTCCTGAGAGGTATCAATAAGTTTATGGATTGTAGGCCCCACTCCCATAACTAGAACTTGGAGATTGGGTCATATCATAGTGACACTTAGCTCATGTTCACCCTATAGACACTGTAAAAGTGGGTAAATGTAGGAGGGTTGGTTACAGGGTGGTATTAGAGCGAGGTTGCAACACTGTGACTCGGGGTAAAAGCATATCTTCATAGAGGTTTATATGTTTGGCATGCAGGCTTGATGGCTAATGATTGAGATATACATCACAATTATATGTGTGCCTATCATTTTTATTATTGTTGTTGTTACATGCATGATAGTTAGCTTCTTTTTATATGCATTGCGGCCATATGCATGATGATTATTGTCATCGTGGTTAAGTTCTTGATATTATCATGTATCATGGTAATTTGGATTGACCTGTGTAGATATGATAGCCTCCCCTGAGATAGACCGAGGTAAGATTTTGATTATGTCTGTGTTTGGTTTATCAAACATGGTATTTTTGCAGGATATAGAAGAGAAAAGATGAAGAGCAGAATGGTGGACTACAGTTTGAATGAATACCCTTACAGGTTTGATGTGAAACCAGTGGAATGGGAAAAGTAAGTTGGGTAGCAAGGAGAAGAGTATTCTCCTAATTTAGCAGATATGCTAAGGAGTCTAAGGGAAAAGATTAGAAGTTGCAAGGCATATAACAACACGTTGATTGAGACATAGGAAAGTCTTGCAGGGGCTCAAGAAAAACAAGCAAAAGTCAATGCAATAATTCTTCAAAGCCTTTCAGATTCACAGAAGTAGGGACAGATGGGGATTATTCATGGAGATAGGAAGGAGGAAAATATTAATGTGGCATATGGTAGTAAGTCTCAGAGAAGACACAGGATGGACAAAGATGATACAGTCAGAGGTGGCAGATCTTTGGATACACCTGACAGGAGGGGAAGTACCTACAAATTTCATTCTAGTTCTAGTTTTGAGAGACATCATCGCCATTATCGCCAGCATCCTTATAGGAGGAGTGAGAAGCAGTATTTTCCAAAAGAGTTCAAGAAAGCCAAGGCTCGTACATTTGATGGAGAGATTAAGAAATCAGAAGATGTAGAAGCATGATTGGTTGGGATGAATAAGTTCTTTAGATTGCATGAGTATTCAGAGAACATGAAAGTCAATATAACTAACTTCAGTCTCAAAGGAAAAGGAAATGTCTATTGGGAAGATGTGAATCATGCCAGAGGAATTAGAGAAGAGGAGTTGATTTGGGATGAGTTTGAGAGATTCTTCGAGAAGAATTACCTGTCTGAAAGATACTATAATGAAACGGCCAAGGAATTCTATGAGCTTAGGATGGGTTCCATGACCTATGAAGGGTACACAACCAAATTTCTATGTGCCTTATCTCAACAATGAGAAGGAAACAATTCAAAGGTTTAGTAGTGGGTTTCCAATAGCATTCAACGATCATATTGATTTTGATGAGCCTCGGTCATTGGAGGAAGCCATCGAAAAGTTGAAGCATTGTTATGAGCAGTCAAAATGCAAACCTAAGTTCAAGGGTGACTAGAAAGGAAATGAGAATACTAAAGGAAAATGACCTATGAAGTGAGGAAAAATCTCAAGATGTAGGTGACAAGGAAAATGTAGCACCTAACAAGAAGCTCAATGCAATTGAGAGAGGGCATGAGTCTCAACATGTGGAACAATAGAGTAAAGGAAATGGTAGAGAACCATTGTGGTGTTGAGCGTGTGGTGGAGATCATCGTAGGAAGGATTTCCCCTTGTATCAGAGTGGTGCAGCGAAGGCCTTAGATATACAATGTGTAGGAGGTGCAAACACTTGGGGATGTAGGTTAGAGAATTTCCCATATTTATGTAGTAGTGGATAATAAGAAGGTAGATCATTAGGCATCCATTATTGAGATGGAAGGTGGAACTAGAGGGAGAGTCAAGGAAAAGCCTCGATGCATCTTGTAGCAGAAGGAGATCATGCTCCAAGACCGAGCAATAGAGCAAGTTAAAGTGCGTGGAAGTACTTTGGGGCTGAGGAAGCTACATGGAGGATGGTTGATCAAATGCAAGCATAATAGTTGGTTTCTAGTTATAGGTGCATTTGTCAAGATATTTGGAATCCCTTGAGAGATGATATGTGAAGGTGTTCAGTTGTAGGGTAGCATGATGGGTATAACAAGGTATGGTAAATGGTATATTGTGATATTTATTTATGCACTAACAATTATGTGTTTATGGAAGTATGATGTAGGGAATTTCATGGAAAAACAGGTTGTCAAGATCTTGAAAAAGGCTTGAGTTGAGCTTCCCTTGGATGTATTGGGAACCATGGGGGTTGAGTCACGGTGTATGTTGATACTTTTGTGCTTTCGGTGTTTTGTGATTTGTTTGTGCTTGATTTGTGGTTTTGATTGTGACTGGTGCATGTCCATGCCACTTTTTTTGTGGTGTTGTATTGTTGGTTTGTTTTCCTTGTTTTCTTTATCTTTCCTTCTTTTTATTTCCTTTTATGTTTTGAGGGTCTTGAGAATTTCTTAGAGAAAGAGGAAGGTTAACGAAGCTTGGGGAGAGTTGAGTGAAGCCTGGTGCATGAATAAAGGGCAACTGAAGGAAAGAATATGATAGCTAGCTGGGCTGGTTGGGTCCATTGGGGTAAATGGATAGTGTCATGACAATCATGAGAAAGCTAACAAGAAAGGTGAAGTAATTAGATTTGAGGCATCATATGCCTTGTCTATGTTGGGAATTGTTGTTCTCAATATTGTGCATGTTGTGCATTGGTAAAGGAATTTTTCTTAACCTTAGCCTTATGAACGTTGATAATTGTGTTATGATCATGACTATGATAATATGTGTGTGTGTGTGTGTGTGTGCCATTGTCTGATAGGGTTCCCAGGGATCATTCTTGTAGAAGAATGATTGTTTTACGCAGGTGAATGGCATGAAAAAGGTTCTTGATTTTTTAAGGAATCAAGTGGGAAGGGTAGCCCTGAAAGATCTATGAGGTTGGTATCATGTGGATATGATTTTGATACTATGTGCTTATAACTATGATTATGTTTATGTTATGGACAGGCAATGTTGAATGATATATCAATAAAATAAAAGTAAACTAATTTGTGGAATGTTGGGACAAACATGGACAGTGGAAAGAGCCATAGACCCAGAAATTGGGTTGTGGATATACGCAATAAGGCATGGAAAGAGACACTAGAGGAAAGGTTTCCTGGTAGAGACGGTGTGGTCTCTGGATGTGCAGTATTGTTGTTATGTACATGTTGTGCACATTGTGTTGTGTACATGTGGTATTGTCTCATGTGTATTGTGTATTCATTGTATCACGACATGTATTCATTATGTTGTATTGTGTGTACATATATGTATTGTAATGTACATTATGTATGTGTTGTGAAAGGGATTGGTTTTTAGGATCCCTGGAGGTTGTGGATTGGGATAGTACCTTTAGTTCCCTGTAAAAACTTGGGTTGCCTAGAGGCTATGGGTTGGAGCCCTGTAACAAATTGGGTTCCCTAGAGGTTGTGGGTTAGTGCCCTGTAACAACTTGGGTCCCTTAGAGGCTATGGGTTGAGTTAGTAATCCCTGGATCCTTGGACAACTTGGGAAGAGACCAATCTTGAGTTGCTAATATTGAGGGTGGAGGCTGTATAGTCTCTAGATGCCCTTGTTAATGATATTAAAGAGAGGATAAGAGAAGGAATTAGGTGCTTGCTGGGTTGGAAATTGATCTAGTGTGTGTATGTGGTCAAAGAGAAAATAAGGCATTTGGGTGCTTTCCGAGTTTGGAAACTGATTCAGTGTGTGTATGGAAGAGAAAAAGAACAAAGGCAGAAGTAAAGAACGATTTGAAAGATAAGTATCAATATTTTATTTCAGCTTTAATTATGCAAACATACTCTAGTATTTTGATTTATGATGGTTGAGTTTTGATCTAACCGAATGTGATATGTTTATATACGACGATTTAATCAAAGTGCTAATTTGACTTGTTGTGACAAGAAGTAAGCATAACCGCAAGTGTACCTTATTGACGAGCTACCAATGAAGTATGATTTGAATCTATTATAATTCCTTTTGTGTCTAATGGAAATTATGTGCTTGGTACAGGAAAGCATGGAAAATTCCCAGTTGGGTGGTTGGAATTGACTATAAGAATGCTAGTAGTAGTAGCATAACGAATTGGAACATGCAACAGTACGTTGGTAAAGCACTTTAAGAGCAATGCCATTATGGGACACTGGTACCCAATAGTGTCAATTGATTTCCATGAGAATGTTAGGATTGGTATGATGGATTTGAGGCAGGGATATGCCTTGGTTTTTGGACCTTCAAATGGGAGGAAACATTTCCAAGGGATGGATCACCTAAGCGATTGGAAAGTAGAGAAGGGATGTTGGGGAACTTGGAAGGTGAGCGACTACACGAAATTGGGTGACTAGATTACCTGAGGGACTGAGAAGTAGATATGGAAGGCCAAGAAATATTTTTTTTTTGGTAATTAGCATTGCCATATGGAATCAAAATAACATTGGGAGTGTGCCCAAAAACAATGATTCGGTAATTGTTCATTGAGAGAACAAGTAGCGAAACAATTGTTGTGTTGGACATTGCAGGTAAGCTTTGATGTTGGCAATGGATTCTGGACTTCCTGGGAAGGAGGTGAATCTTGATACTACTTTGAGGGTGGAGGTGTGAGCCTCAAGATTCCCTTATCGTTGATGCAGACATTGTATCCTTTTATTTGTTAGTTAAATCTAATGTACATATGTATATATGTGTATATCATGGTAAATATTGTATCGAGTTATGTATATAAATCTCCATGAATAGTATGTTTATTTGTTGGTTAAAGAAAATGTGTATAAGTATGCATGTGTTCATCATTGTAAATATTGCATCAAATAGGGTTTATAAAGCTCCATAAGCAGTATGCGTGTCATGTTTCAGCAATTTTTTATTTTAGATATTGCATCAAGTTGTGCTTATAAAGCTCCATAAGCAATATGTTTTTTTGGTCATAAATGTCATAGAACACTGAGGACAGTGTTCCCTCAATGGGGGAGGGGTTTGTAACAACCCCTATTTGATTTTCCATATAAATAAAATAAGACGAAGGTCATGGGGTACACATTCCAAGGTAAATGATGGGAAAACATTATAGTGGGCATCACTTGTGGTTTATTAATGGCTATGGAAATTGGCAAAGGCAAAGAGGCAATAAATGGAAATTTAATATAAGAAATAAAGGAAAGTAGTATAAAAGGAATATGGATAGACACAAATATGCATGTAAGGGAAATTAAAAAATATTTCACTTTAGCAATGAATCCTCTCACTTTGGATTACTTATCGAATCCTAGGGGAATCCCAAAGTGAAATTTATGGGGCCTTTTATGTGACTAGATCACTAGCACTAAAAACCATCTTTATGTTGGATGGTTCAACATCTTCTTGATCCCTATCCTATTGACCAAAAATTTTGTATTCATTGTTTATTTCATCGCAACACCTCTAGTATACATTGATGGTGTTCATGAGCCTATTTGTAGTTCTCTCTTCTTTATGGAAACAATATTATCTTTGACGCCATTGTTCCTACATTTGAAATTATTAATTTTCACTTTGATCCCATCAGGGAAGTAGCTTTCGATGATGAATGGCTACACAATAGGGACCCTATGAGCCAATTTTTCATGTCATCAATGTAGTATCCACACGACATGGACATTCAATGGTCTATCATAGCCGAACACTCTATGATGGGTTTCATAGATACCCAACCTATGACAATGAGTTGCTTTCTTATAAGCAATGGTAGAATTATATTTTGCCTAAGGAAATGGCCATCCACATCAGTTGTAGGCCTTTTTCCACTCTAGATAATCCTTGGGATTTAGTTCCCATGGATTTTATGTCATATTTTCCCTCAACCAAGCATGGTAATGAATGTGTTTTTTTGTTGTTGATCACTTCCTTATTAGATTGGAATTTTGGCACCCTGTAAGAAGATTGTCGCAAAAAAAACCACTCAAGCTCTTCTTCGAGCATATTTTGGTTCATTTTGGGTTGTCAAAGACCATATTTCCTGATAAGGATAGTAGGTTCCTCATTATATTATGGTTTAACCCTTGATCCACGATGGACATCAAGCTTAACCAAATCCATTGCCTTCCATCCCTAGATTGATAAATGAAAAGTAGTCAATAGGATTATTGTAAATGTTTGTAGAGTATACAATCATGGTCATCGACATATATGTGTTGAAAGCCTTCCATATATTCAAAAAAAATTCAAGACAACTCTTCATATTTTTATTGGCCATAAGCTTTTTCAGGAGTGCTTGGGATCCCATCAATTGGCACAAATTTATGTAGCTATATTCATGGAATAACACATGGAGATACCTCCCATACTTGAAACTAGGTAAGAAAATCAAAAATTTTGAGGAACATATCCAACAAATTCAACAGTGAGTTCATGACACATTGTAGAAAGTTTCCAACTCTAAGTACAAGTATATACACAATCCATTAGGTTCCACATAAGTTTTAGGTTGGTGACGAGTTATGGTTGGACTTGTATAAAGAGCAATTGAAAAACTCCCATAAGAAGCCTATACCACTTTGATACAAGCCTTACACCTGCATCACCAAGGCTATGGGTGAGAATTCTTTTGAGGATAATTATATGATGATTTACATTACTTCAAAGGTACATGTTAGGATAATTTATGCTTGATGGGGTGCATGTCTAGAGAGAGTTCCTCCAAGATAATGAACAAGATGATCACACCATTACTGACATCAATAATTGTGATATTATACTTGAATGACATCGGGTAACTACACAAGAGATTTTTAGAATGACATTTTTATGGTTTATTTTATATCAAGGTATGTGGAGTATGTTTTTTTCCAAAGCATTTACAAATGGCTATATTTTTAAAATAGTAAACCACTCTAATATTATTTCTCTTACATGCTCCTAGGTTATAATTCAAAGCATCTTAGGTACTAAAACTCATGAAACTCTTGTTTTTTTCTCTAAATAACTAAAACTCCCAATTGTGCTACTCCTAATATTCAAACTGGTACAATTGTTAAGACTATTTCTTCTAATTCTTATCGTTCCTCCATAAGTAAGCTTACTACTAGGTGAACATGAACCATTATTAACAAGTTTGCGTAGTGTTACCTAATCATATTTAAGAAGCATAAGGGATGAGGTTGGTATAAGGCCAACTTTTCTGTTGTCTAGTTCCATGCTCACAATTAGGTTCTTGTCCTTCCTAAATATTTGGGACACATATGTAGACCTCAAGATATGGTTTCCCATTAGTTCATTTAATTATTTCTCATCCACAATCTCATTCTACATTGCATCCAACCTATCACTTTGTAATCACATGTCTCTTGTAACCCCAATCCAGTGTGTTCATCAGACCTCATTGAGGTGCCTTGATTACTACTCCTTATTGAGCTATATTTTATCATGAACCCTTTGTTTCACAACTATTTGTTTGCCAACTCACTTTCCCATTCAAACTTTCCAACTCTCTCATCCTCACTTCACTACTCCCTTCCTTGCTAATCTCCTTTTGAAACCCCTGATTACCTTCATCATTTGCTCACATTTAGTTCAACCACCACTGGTTAGTTATCTCTACTTCCCCAAAGCTTGTTTGACTTGCTCTTTAGCACAAAATTTCCTCCATGGTCATTTGATCCTCTGAGCTCTTATCTTTGCCAATCCCATCATAACCCATTCCTTAATGCAAGGTTTACACTATTATGCTCAGTGAGTTAATATGAAACAACTTTTCCTTCACCAACAATGTTTTTATCCTTGTAGGGTTTGTGTTCAGTAATATCTCTTGAAACCCCTTTTGAAATTGGTCCTTAGATTTTGAGTAAAACTAGTACAATTCTACTACAAACTAGATACAATGTATCATTTCATTGTGTGCTCCCCCCAAAAGTTTATTGTTCAATTAACCAAGTTATTTCAACGCTCCAAATTTACTAGATTTAAGATTTGACTTGTCTTCTTGTCTCCTTAATGGTGACGTGGGGCTTCATCAAGTATATGCAACCATTCACACAAACCCACTAGAAAACTCTATCCATAAAAGTTCAAAGATGTCTTCATACATGAATGTATCCTTGAATTTTTCCATTCTCCAACAAAGTAGTGGGGCTTCCTCACTAACAAATATTTCGTTTTATCATCAAAACAATCTTCCACTTGTGGTTTAGCGAGTTTTTTCTTCATTTTGCTAAGGTCTCAGAATCATGTTGTGGTCCCAACAACATAACTATTTCTTGGCTCTAATTTGTAAACTAGGGTCCACTTAAGTGTCCAAAAAACATGTTACTAGTCTAGCATTGACATTATCAATTCCTAAAGCAAGGAAGGTCTCACTTGAGGAGTGTTGTACATAGTGAAGTTATCATGTTGCGATACAGTGCTTTCAAGTAACATTCTATATGCATTCATTTAACACTATGCAATCCAACAACAACCATAACTTGTTGTCTAGCTATGTTATGAGATTAAATTAGGTTGTTGTATTTGATATTAATTATGGAGAGAGATTCAAGCATTAATCTAAATATAAAGCATACAATATAAAAAACACACACACACAATATACATTCTAAGTATATATATATATATATAATAATATATATAATATATATATATATATATAATATATATATATATATATATATATATATATATATAATAATATATATATTATATATATATAATATATAACATATACATATTAATATACATATACATATACATATACATATACATATACATATATATATATATATATATATTATATATATATACATATACATATACATATACATATATATCAATCCAAAGTTGAATATAGCTACTTAGAATGTGATTTAGACTTGGCTAGTTGTTAGGCTTGTCAAGAAAAGCTTAAGTGTAGGAAGTGAGTTTAGGATTAGGATTTGATCTGTGATTATGACTAGGATCATCTTTAAGCTCATGATCAAGAGCATTTTTTTAAAATAAAAGTTTGAACCTATACCTCCTATTAAAATTTCAAAATAAATTTCTACATCATTTATAATATTTGTGTAATAAATGGTGACCATCAAATAATTTTTAAATCACATTTGTAACATCCATTTTCAACATATTTTTTTGAATCTAAAATCATGTTTTTTATAAATAATTTTGACCTAGTTTTTGATGGGTGTTTTGACACGTATTATATTGGCATTTTTTACTAAATACTTTTCAACCTTATTATCAACCTAATTTGCAACCCCTATTTAAAATATGGGTGGATAATAAAGTCACACAATAAGTTGAAAATACCTTTTTGTAAGTAATTTCAAGGTGCATTTGAGGCATAAAAAAGGGCTTATGGAGTGCTTTCTACATTCTCTTCTACTACTTATTAACCATAAATATGAAGATGATCAAAATCAAGACCATGAAAGGGGAATTGTTAGTCCTTTGTGAAGAGATAGAGATGTTGTAGATGAGAATATAGGTTGGGCAACTAAGGAAGCTTTCACCCATTGATTATTATTGTTCATTTGTTTTTTGAGACGCATTTTAATATTCCAAGTTATTCCTAGAAAACATTAAACAAATTGGACTCTTTTTTCCTACACTAAAGAGCATTGGAAGGGAAGAAAATCCCTAAGGTACTCTCGAGCATAGTAGGGGAAGATCTTCCTTGTGTTTTCTAGGGAAGTGGAAGAGAGTGCCATTGATATTTTTGGGTTAGATTATGTGTGAAATGCTTTTTAATGATTGGATTAGTCATTCCATGATAGCAATGGGTTTGATTAAGTGAGTGGGAACCTATATCTTACATTGATTTTCCCTGGTGACCTCATAACCCAACTTGGGAATGGCATCTACAGTGGATGCCTACGATTGGGAGGAAAATTTCTCATATGCAACTACTTTCCTTGGACCATTATTAGTTAAAAAATAAGTGTCTATGAAATGTGATTGCATACTATTTATTGTAATAAATTTACATGGATTATGGATGTTATGTGTGATCAAGTTTAATTTAATCATAGATTCTTGGTTGCTATCAAATTTTAGTGAATGTTTGTTTAATTCTATTGCATTTTTATTACTACACATTATGTGTGGATTTAAATGAATTACAAACCTCCCTAAGAAAAACATATTTATGTTATAATGGAAAAATGGTCCCTCAAGGGCCAAAATTTTAATGGCCTAAATCCAACAACAACCATAATTTGTCATCTAGCTATGTTATGAGATTAAATTAGGTTGTTGTAATTGATATTAATAATGGAGAGAGATTCATGCATTAATCTAAATATAAAGCATAGCAACATAACACACACACATATTATTGTGGAGCTTATCAATCCAAAGTTGAATGTAACTAATTAGACTGTGATTTAGACTTGTCTAGTTGTTAGGCCCAACAAGCAAAGCTTAAGTGTAGGAAGTGAGTTTAGGGTTAGGATTTGATTTGTGATTATGACTAGGATCATCTCTGAGCTCATGATCAAGAACATTTTTTTTAAATAAAAGTTTCCACCTATGCCTCCTATTAAAGTTTCAAAATAAATTTCTACCTCATTTATAATACTTGTGTAATAAATGGTGACCATCAAATCATTTTTCAATCACATTTGTAACATCCATTTTCAACATATTTTTTTAATCTAAATTATGCTTTTTATAAATAATTTTGACCTAGATTTTGATGGGTGTTTTGACATGTATTATTTTGGCTTTTTTTGGACTAAATACTTTTCAACCTTATTATCAACCTAATTTGCAACCCCTATTTAAAATGTGTGTGGATAATAAAGTCACACAATAGGTTTAAAATACATTTTTGTAAGTAATTTCAAGGAGCATTTGAGGCACAAATAAGGTCTTATGGAGTGCTTGCTACATTCTCTTCTACTACTAATTAACCATAGATATGAAGATTATCAAAATCAAGACCATGAAAGGGGAATTGGCTATCCTTGGTGAAGAGATAGAGATGTTGTAGATGAGCATAGAGGTTGGGCAATCAAGGAAGCTTTCACCCATTGGTTATAATTGTTCATTGGTTTTTTGACATATACATTTTAGTATTCCAAGTTATTCCTAGAAAACATTCAACAAATTGGACTCTTTTTGCCTACATTAAAGATCAATGGAAGGGAAGAAAATCCCTAAGGCACTCTCGAGCATAGTGGGGGAAGATCTTCCTTATGTTGTGTAGGGAAGTGGAAGAGACTGCCATTGATACTTTCGAGTTAGATTATGTGTGCAATTTTTTGTAATGATTGGATTAGCCATTCCAATAGAGAAATGCGTTCGATTGAGTGGGTGGCAGCCTATATCTTACATTGATTTTCCCTAGTGACTTCATAATCCAACTTGGGGATGACATCTATAGTGGATGCCTATGACTGGGAGGAAAATTGCTCATATGAAACTACTTTCCTTGGACCATTCTTAGTAGCAAAATAAGTGTCTATGAAATGTGATTGAATATTATTTATTGTAATAAATGTACATGGATTATGCATGTTATGTGTGATCAGGTTTAATTTAATCATATATTCTTGGTTGCTATGAAATGTTAGGGAATGCTTGTTTAATCCCATTGCATTTTTATTACTACACCTTATGTGCACATTTAAATGAATTACAAACCTCCTTAAGAAAATTATATTTATGTTATAATGGCGAAATGGTCCCTCAAGGGCCAAAATTTTAATGGCCTATAAGTGGCTATCCATCCATGGCTGGAAATGCATGGGATGGAGATGCCACATCACTTTTGCTACCCCTTAAAAGTTTTGACTTCTTACTAATGTCTAATTGTCACTTTAACTAGTGCAACCAATTTCTAAACTAGTCTTACCATTTCGTTTTTGAACTTATATTTCATTTTTGCATTCCATTCATCCCATCATAGGGTCATCTCCAAATACACAAACAACATAGATATTACATATCCACAATGTTGAGTTTTCTTATTCATTTAAGATCCAATATTAGATGAAGTGGCATAATTTCGTTGTAGCTCCATGGATAATTAAAATGATTCCTTTGACTCAAACATGTTATTAGGTTTAGCTTCAAATACTGCAATTGTTTTTGTTCCATGTTTGATTATTCTACCATATTTGATTATGATTATATTGGATTAAGAGGTGGAGAATGAAAATATAGCAATTAAAACCATGATTTTTTCGTCCTTCCACCTTTATCCTGAAGATGAACCACATTAACTGGTTTGAAACGTTAACCAAATAATACTGATGTGATTAATCCGAAAGACATTCTTGCTAAATTATGGATCACAAAATCCTAAGATTTAACAATAGATAGAAGCTACTTTGTTTAATGAGAAAAAAGTGCGAGAGAAGATGGTGAGATAATCTATGTGCCTATTTAGGTGATCTCGTTACCAATCCAATCTATTCCATTGAAGCATACACCCTTTTAAAGCTAAATAAAGCTCTCATCTATATTATAAAAAAAAATAGAGGGGAAAAAGTTAATATAATTCAAAAAACTTAGACAAAGCAACCTTCCCTTCTTTCTTCATAAAAGTGAGTAACGTGCATAAATAAAGACAAACCATATTTATTTTAAAAAATATAACTTAAATCTACAGAATGTAACAACCTTATTCACTAATATAAAATATTAATATTTTGTCAAATTATTTGAAAAATGGAATGCTTCAACAAAATTTCAAATTGAAACCGACTAAAAAAATATAAAAAATTACTCACCAATATTTCACATGGAAGCGAAGTATCCATGGTAATATAAAAAATTCAACCTGTATAAAAATATGCCTAGGAAATTTAGTCACGCGGTGATTTTCCATATGGCCAAAGCGAGACTCCCTTCACTTTGTCGAAGCGCTTACTGCTTCCTTTTTTCTTTAGCAGCACTCCATCGCTTTCCTCGACAAGGGTAATTTGTTCGTTTTAGGTTTTGACTTCAGGCCAGTTGAGCCCTCCTTCCTACTGTACAAGAACTGCTCTCTACTTCGAGAGTTGGAACATTCTCTTTCATACTTTAAGGATTCAACAAAATTTCCTTCCCTTACTTGAAGGAATGCTTTCTTTCTTCCTTCGAGGAGTGGAAGCATACTCTCGATGGCAAGTCTGGATTCCCCACGTTGAAAACACTTGTGCTCTGATTCAAAAAAGGGATGTACTAATTATCAACGGATTTGGAAGGTAAAATTTTGTGAGTCATAGTCAACAAGAAATCCTAAGCACTATTAAACATCAACCTACACACATTCACACCTCTCTTAATCTAAATCTTGTTCCCTTTCTCTTCCCGCATTTCCATTTTCTAAATTCTCACAAGATCTACACTGGAGCATTCCTCAATCCATTTCAAACCTACAGTCTTCTAGATCTGCATGGTAACGCATCGAATTCATATTCCCATTGACCATGTATTTATGCTTTCTTATCGCTACAATTCTACAATGTCAATTCTATAGAATAAAAAGATTCCCCTTGCACTTAAACCCTGTTCGAACCCACTTTGAACAATCCATGGTGGTATTTGAATGATGGACCCCTCAAAGAAGAATTCACGAACGATCCCATCTTCGCCAAATTTATTTCCGATGATTTCAACTCAATGAAAGTTTCCAGTGAGGCCCTCAAAAGTGGATCTTCAGTCTCATACTCAATGAAAGTTTCCAGTGAGGCCCTCAAAAGTGGATCTTCAGTCTCATGTGGAGATAGCTAGTTCAAGGGAATATTTTGCTCGAAAATTAGCTAAGAAATGAAGCCTATTCACACCATGACGAGTTGATTCAACTGCTCTTGAGCTCAAATGGTGCCGAGGGGGTTTTGAATGTAGTTAAATTTCAGGTTAGCAGTCTGTAGGGGTCGGTGTAGAGAGTTAGGTATTGCAAAGCCCTACAAAAAAAATACAACATAGGACTAAGAATTCTGTTTTCTACTTGGATATGTTTTCCACCTGAGATTTATTGCCTACAAATTGCGAAAATCCTTCATACTCCTTTCCTATGCCTTTCAGTCACTTGATGTCAAACTTGAAGATAAGGCAATATATCATGTTCATCTGCAACTTGTTGAGAAATCTAAGGGCTTGAGAAGTTAATGATTCTCTATCTTGATAACTGATTGTGAAGTAATTTTAGACAATTCAAATAAGATATTTTATATGTTAGATATTATTAACTTCATCAACCAACTACCATGCATAATAAACAAAAGAACAGTAACACAAGATATAGGTAGCAGCCAGGGAAAACCTCTCCAAACTTGAGAGGAAAACCCACGATAATTCTTCTTATAATTTCTTCACTTGACAAAATTTCTGAGACCAATACAAAGACCCTTTGACCAAGTGACTCCAAGATCAAGGCTAGAATCCTTTCTTGCTATTATCCTCTGATTTGCTACAATATGGATCATATCTGCTACCAAGAATGAATGATTTCGCTTCCTTCTTCGTTCCTTTTTACTACTTCCTTCTTCCATGCTTCACTTGCTCAAGCTAGTCCATTAGCCTAGTGGATATTTTCAACGCTTGCTTTAAACAAGATGATCTGCTTTCTTGAGAGGACTGCTCAAAACCCTAGCTACAGATCTGAAACTGATAACTTTCTTCCCACGTGTGAGTGACCTCTTTGATCTTTAGGCCTTCTTCTAGCCTCACTATGCTTGGATCTTTATTATAGACCAAGAACTAAGATATTTAGGCCTTTTTCCAACCCTCAACATCAAAATACTCTTGGACTGTGAAGCATCCCTAATGTTTCTCTCTCCCTTCACACGTGTGAAGGGTTTAGGGCTCTTCTAGCCCTCTTAAACCCTTTATTCAGCAATCGTTCTTCTTCGCACTAATCTTCCTATAAGATATACCCAAGATCGAGTAGTTTCCTTGGTATTGAGGGCAGATGAAGTGATGCCCTAACTTCATACATGTGACAAACCTTCCTATGGTTATGGATAGACTTCTGCGGCTATGGATAGACTTCTCTACGGCTCACTTTGTCTCTTTTTCCTCGCACCCAAGAACAATCTCCTTCACATAAATTGTAGACCGAATAAACTTGTGATGATTTTATATTTGAATGAATGAGGGGCCTCGTGTATTGGGGCTCTTTCACAAGTTGACATAACTTGTCCCTTAACCAACTCGAAGCCGACATGATCATTCATTTAAAATATATATTTATACCAAAAAATACATTGCTTCCTTTTTGAGTTTGTTTGGAGGGATCACTTACTAGCCCTTTTGTTCTTGTCTTTGAAGGAGTATGGCCACATGATTCTGCCCTTGATCTTGGAGTCATACTTGTACATTTTCAAGTGTAAATATTTGCATCAATGACACAAACCAATCATCTAGCCTAGAGCTCATAATGAGAGCTACTAAAAAAAATACATTTTGATCATGAAACCCATAATTCAAATTTACAAAATATTTGCTAGATACAAATTGCATCATTTACATTGAAGTGTGTCACTATGAAGACCAAACCTAGTTACAATTTCTTCAAAACTCCCTCTTAACTAGGCAAGTATTCATACATACATGGTCCTTGGAAAAATTTCAAGTTCACAGAAGAATTCTCATAAGAAGATCGAACTTGCAATCCATCTGTTATAGCATCATTCCACCCAACAATGTTTCCATATAGCAAGGCCTTGGCTAATAGCTCTATCTCTCAATTAGATCAGAGCACAATGTTGGCGAGACTAGTGACTGATAAACACACATCATCATTGTCTCTCTTAGGATCATACCCACCCAGGTGTTCTCCGAGTACGCCCTATTAGGACTATTCTCATCTTGGGTTCCTAGCCCTCAAGAATATTTGTCCTCTTTCCCACTCTTATCTTGGATGCCCTACCACATCCTCAAACAGTGTCGGATGCCAGATGGTTCCACAATCCTTTATTCTTTGTTGCAAACTGAAGACAAGAATGTGTGTCTAACTCTCCCTCTTACCCAGGGATGAGTTCCAAGTTTCTCTTTGCTTAGAAACTTACTCAAGTCCTTTACTCATAGGAATCTTCCAGAGCTACCTCTTAGACAGGGACTCTATCATCAGTGATTTATAGGGTCTTCTAGTTGACTGATGATCCAACACCTTGATGTCATCAATTTCTCATATGTAGGGTTCAACCATCCATCACTTTCCTTCATCACGTCATTCATTCCTTCCTGGAAAGCATTCTCCTTGGATTTGCATCTGGGGCTTCCTCCACATGGCCATCTAGCTCCACCTTTATTTCAGCGGTGGTTTCTCTATATCTCGAGGTACATGGTTGTGACATCCTTCACAACACTTCTTAGCAAGGCCCTGCATACATACCTAGATTTATCCAGAAAGTCAGAAACCAAAAATAAATCACATATTACCTTTTTGGTGATGGTATTTTCCCAGTGACATCTCCTTATATGGTATCAACATCATGCATACATGTTGACACATCTCTGTAGATATCTGTAGTGAAGGGTCTTCAACTTTTCAAACTTCTATCTAAGTCTCCATATCTTTTTGGGAGATTTACTCGTCAAATTTCCTCTACATATTCACTGCTTCCATCATGGTTGCATATCTCACAATCTTTATCATCCTTACACCTTTCATTCCCAGGGGCTTCCAGTCATAGTTCCTTAATTGGAGTCAACTACCTCATACTCCATATGATGACATATTATGTTGATTTCATCTTTAAACCTTTCAGAGGAGGAGATCCTTTTTCTCTTGATCATGCTTGATTCATGCTACCTGCAACCATGTGACATGATATTATAATATTAAACAAAATATACATACCTCATTTATCTTGAATCATACCATAATTCTTGTAGTGGACTTCCTGAGGGATCTTTGACCTAAAATGAAGTTGATTGGATCCTTATAGGGTCTCTTGGTACCATCATTCTAACCTAGATTCTTTACAGATGATATTTGCCTATAGAAATTCTTCAAAGATTCAAAGAAAAAAGATGTTCTCATCTTAGAATTTCCTACACATAACAATTTCATTTCTATCTAGGATCCTTACATAAAGAAATACAATATACATTATGTTGGCATTATGGCAGCATAAGTTTGATGCTATGGCACTGGTGTTGTCCTTGATGGCAACTCACCTTGGTGACAGATCTCAGTTCAGGCACTCAGAAAGAAGAAAAAGACATATACACAGGTTCATCTAGACAAAGACGCGTATACACGCAGGTTATATGTTACAAAAGCACGTATATGTTGGGGAACTTACTCTTGGTCCATAGTAGTTATTCCTATGATCTTGGACCATAGTATCTCGTCGGATGTGCTGATCCCAAGTTTTGGGTTCATGGTATTGAAATGTTATGGTTTTGGACCGTGGTATTGTGGAAGGCCTAAGACTATAAAAGAGGAAGGAGATCATGT
>APFE031694445.1:364946-375039 GCA_000404065.3 Pinus taeda
TATGTGATAATACAAGTGCAATAAGCATTTCAAAGAACCTAGTCATGCATTCAAAGACCAAGCACATACCGATCAAGTATCACTTTCTCCAGGAACAAGTATTGGAACAAAAGGTCAAATTGGAGTATGTTCCTTCTAAGGAACAAGTTTCTGATATTCTCACCAAACCACTGCCCAAGGAAACTTTTGAATATCTCAGACAGAAGCTAGGAGTAGTTGATGCATCATCTTGCTATTAAACTTGTCTGTTTCAGAGAAAAAATAGTGTGTGCGAGTTGCCTAAGGAGGATCTGCGTACATACGTTGGTTTGTGCAGAGACAGTCGCATATATGGAGGCTTGATGGATATTAGAAGGGACAGGCTCTAGTTGCAAATTGTCTGATATGGGTCTGAAAGAGAACATCTGGCACTGGTTCAGGGGGAGCAGTTAACTTCTAATGATGCATTTTTGGGATTATCTTAGAAATTTTTGGTTCTATTTCACAGCTGTTGTTGATTTCTGGCGGAACAGAGGCAGGGGGAGAACAGAAGGAAATCTTGGTTGTTGATCTGAATGGTGATTGACAGATGTTGCTGCTATCAGTTATTTGTGACTTTCATAAGTCTTGCTCTACATAGTTCGTCTCTATGTCATGTATCTTTGTTATGGTGTCAAGGTCATGTAACGGCCTATTTTGGTTTCCCCACTATGCCTGGGATGAAGATGTAATGTACTTGGTTGTCATATGTAATTTTCTGATGTATCGCCACTTGGTTGGGTGGATGATCCCCATGTGTTTGGGTGATGGATGTATGTATTGAGTCTTTTGATGATAGGAAGGTCTTTTATGATGTATATGTCATGGTTCTTCTTGAAAAACATCTTTTACAGATTTTGCCTACAGCCAGAGAGAGCATGGCCAACACAGCAGAGCAGAGATTTCAGCATGTACTCAGGGGGAGCACAACCCTTTGCCCTTGATGACAAAGGGGGAGAATGATCTTGAGGATCTTGGTGTTGCCATCAAGTCCAAAGGGGGAGATTGTTGGCATTATGGCGGCATAGGTTTGATGCTATGGCACTGATGTTGTCCTTGATGGCAACTCACCTTGGTGACATATCTCAGTTCAGGCACTCAGAAAGAAGAAAAAGACATATACGCAGGTTCATCTAGATGAAGACGTATATACACGCAGGTTATATGTTACAAAAGCGCATATATGTTGGGGAACTTACTCTTGGTCCATGGAAGTTAGTCCTTGGTATTTGAACCTATGATCTTGGACCATAGTATCTCGTCAGATGTGTTGATCCCAAGTTTTGGGTTCATGGTATTGAAATGTTATGGTTTTGGACCGTGGTATTGTGGAAGGCCTAAGACTATAAAAGAGGAAGGAGATCATGTGGCAAATGATGATCTGAATTATCATTGAATATCTGATAAAGTGGTAGATCTGGAATACTGGTAATCAGGTTATGGTGCAGATCTGGATCTGATTGAAGGAGGAACCTTAGCGCAAAGAGAAGGATAAGTTCTATTGATGGGTCATAATCTTTAAGCTTTAATGATAGTATCTTTGTATGATTTTTTGGTCTGTTATATGTGGCACTTGCTTGATTTATAACACTGATAATCTGGGTTAATTAGCGTTCTGAATATCTGAAAGAGCGAATTATCCTTTATAGATCTGCACACAGGTTCAGTGAATTGAAGGCGCGTATACACGTTGGTTCAGTAAATGAAAATAGCGTATACGCAGGTTGTTCCAAACATAGAAGCGTATGCACGCATGTTGCAGGTTATTGAAATAGCGTATATACATTAAGTTGTGATCTAGCTGCTTCTGTTTATTGTTGTTGTGTTCTAGGTTCAGATTTTGGTGTGTGGTTTATGGTACTGTGTTTTGGGTACAGCTGTCAGAGAAGTATCTACTTGATTTAGATTTAATTGGTGGAAACGAGATTGGTTGATGGAGAAATTCTTGATGATTGATTGATGTTCATGGATCCTGTCTGAAAATTTATGAAACATGGTACCTAGAAGAAAGAGAAGGTTGTAGTCTTCTGTAGGCCAGTACCTACGTACTAGTATCTTGGCTAGTATAAGAGCTAAAGGGGGTTGTAGCTCCCTTCCAGGAGAAGCTGGAGAACGAGAGAGGGTTGTATCTCTCTGTAGGTTGTAGCCTATGTACTAGTAAAGGACTGCACCAATACATTGTAAAAGAATTTTCTAATTTAAAAAGAAGATAGAGATGAATTGTAGCAGGTGGTTTTTACCCACATTGGGTTTCCACCTTATATCTTGTGTTCTTGTGTGTGATTGTCTTTTTGCTCTGTTTTACTGTTTCTAGTCACTGGTTATTTGATTCTGAAACACAGATTAACAATCATCAGCAAAAAGATAAAGTAACTTAAAAGTTTGCTTTGTATACGCGGCTTTCCTTCTGCATAGTTGCGTATGTACGCGGGTTTAATTAACTAAAGTAGTGTATATCATTCATTTTTGAAAAAGAAATAATTGAATTGATAATACTAATTCATCCCCCCTCTCAGTATTATTTCCAACACATTACTCATGACCATTAACAGTATTTCCAGAGGATTCAACATATCCTCATTCAACAAATGTTCATCAATAGTTCATCCATGGATGTTACCAAATCCATAATTAGTTCACTCTTTAAAAGAGTTACTTAAACAACACATGATAATGTTCATGAATCAAAACATACTATGCTGACTAAGACCTATGAAAGAAAGCAGGAGGTGATCTTTTAATCATAGTAAAGATCCTCAGGCTCCTCCTTCTTCGACATCTTTTCATTTTCCTTTATTCCCTGAGCGACTTGATTTGCTTCATGTTTCCTCTTGCCATTCTTATTTCACTTGGGACAATCTCTTCAGTGGTGTCCATATTCGTGACATTCAAAGCATTGAATCTTTGAAATGTCTTTCTTGGGATGTTGTTGGTGACTATATCTCTCAAACTTTCATAACTTCCCTTTTCTTTTAAACCTAGCAGCAAATGCTTTCTCTTTGGATCAAACTGCAATATCGTCCTTGGCCTTTAATCGGGCTTCTTCCACTTTGCATATTTCCCATAGATCATTGAGTGAGGATGCCTCCTTGGCCCATATGCTTGCTAAAGTTTCCCCACTCTTCAGGTAATGTATTCAATACTATCGTAGTCATTTCTTGATCAAACATGATTTCTCCTCATTCCTGCAACTGATCTCTTATTTCAGAGACCCTCATGAAATATGAAGTTATACCTTCTTCTTTACTAATCTTCATTTTGTATAACTCATTCCTCAGAGAGATCTCTTCTCCTGCGGTGTTGACGGAGAATAAATCTATCAGTTTTTCATAGATTTCTTTGGCTATTTCAAGCTTGGCTACATAAGGAATTAGAGAGTCCTTGATAGATTCTATGAGAATATTTTGAGCTCTCACTTTGTTCTTGTTATTCTTAGCTAGTTCTTAAATATCAGAAGGAGCAATAATTTTATTTTGTACTTAATCAATAAATTCTTGTTCTTTCAAGGTGGGACCAGTCCTCTTCTTCCAAGCAAGGAAGTTAGAAACCCCAACTAACTTATTGCTCTCCTTGCAGGAAAACGTCCTTTTCAATATTAGATTTGCTCAAATCAATAAGATACTTACTTGATGTAATGATCCTTGAATCTTGACTTTAGATGGATTCTTTGAAGGATCTTGAGGAAGCTTCACTACTCCTGATTGGTAGGGAACTTGAGATCTGCTTGCCTTATCCTTAAAGATCTGTTGTTCAACTAAAGTAAGAGGTTTCTTGATAACTTCGTCTTATAGATCCCTCACTTTGATAGATCTTGGAGTTGCATAATGTGGATCTGAATTCCGAATCTTGCTTTGCCTTCAACTTCAGCTTCCTTGCCTCTTCCTGAATGTTCTATATCAACCCTTTCTTGATCTGCTACCAACCCTCTGATACCATGTTGAGAAATCTAAGGGCTTGAGAAGTTAATTATTTCTCTATCTTGATCACTGCTTGTGAAGTAATTTTAGACAATTAAAACAAGATATTTTATATGTTAGATATTATTAACTTCATCAACTAGCTACCATGCATAATAAACAAAAGAACAATAAAACAAGATATAGGCATCATCTAGGGCAAAACCTCTCCAAACTTGAGAGGAAAACCCACGGTAATTCTTCTTATAGTTTCTTCACTTGACAAAAATTCCAAGACCAATACAAAGACCCTATTGAAAATTATGCAACAAGAAATGTTAAATTTAGAATGTGCTAAAAATAGACCTGTTAAAAATAGCATGTCTAAAAATAGAAGTTTGACCAGTGAAGTCATTGGCCACATTGGGTGAAAGGTGAAATTGCTAAAAATAGAAAGTTCTAAAAATAGCATTTCTGAGTCCCTTCCTATTTATAGCAGTCCCTAGTCTATCTATAGGAAGTAAAATTAATTTTGGTCTTAACAGCAGTTTGAAATATTAATTAATTAATTCCCATGAGTTAATTAGTTAAGGAAAAGCAAACTTGAAGTCTTTGTGAGAACATGTAATTATTTCTCCACTAATTGGGGAATGTGTCCTTGATTTGCTCCACTGCTTGAGGAATTAAGGATGAGTTCTATTTTGAGAGGATCAGTTGACTTAGTTTAACTTAGTCAAGTTCAGTTAGATTAATTTAACAAGTTGTTAAATTAATGAGATATAGTTTGTTGATGCTTGCATGCATGAGACAACTATTATTTTCAAATCACTGTCTATTCACTCATGGATAACTGATGCATGTCAGTTCCATTAAAGACCCAGTTGAGATCAGAGAAGGGACAATGTACTATCAGTTGCATGAATTTTTTTCCTATAAAGGAAGTTCATCCATGATGAGGATTTATCTCCTTCAGGTTTGTGTAGTTAGATCAGAGGTTAGTAAGTGTGTGAAGAGGCCAATTCACACATGTGACATCACTAGACCCCAAGGAAACTGTACAAGGAAATAGGAGGATTGGAGAGTAGAGGAGAAGGTTTGTGAGAAGCCTTTGATTGTCTATGAGTAGCAGAGGGATTGTACTAAGAGCTAGATATCTTCCGAGCTAAGGCTTTGTGTAATCTAGAATATATTTCCACTTGTATGATAATACAGAGATGGGGTTTTAGGTAGGTGCTTTCCTTGGGTAAATTCTTCTGCGTTATGTGTGATTGGTTCCTTCTTATCAGTTATATGTGTTCTTATTGATGTTGCTCATGGTTGATTAAGCTTCCGCTAAATTGGTTGTAGAAGTAGATTAAGTGTTTTGCTTTGGTACATTGCATTACCAGGTGATCTACAATGGGAATTTCTACATGTTATTAGAGCTAGCTGATTTGTAGAAAAATTCTACATGGTATCAAAGCACAGACGATCAAGGAAGAACTGTATACTAAGAGGAGATTTCAAAGTTTTGAGTTTTGGGCTGAGAGTTTGCATAGAATATATGAAAATTTCTGTACAAAATTTTCAAAAATAAATAGTAGTTTTGGATTCCTTGCGGAAAAATACCCCAAAAAAAAAAAAAATGGTTGAATCGGAGTTCGGATGTGGGAGATATCGTTGATTTAAAATCAACTCTTTTCTAGAAAATTTCGTGACGGCAGGAAAGTGGAAATAGATTAGTGTGCTAGCCAAGAAACTGTATGCACCTGAGGTAGAAAATGCATGCAAAGCCTTGAGGAGAAAGGCAAAGGTTAGATACTTGGTGGTTGAGAGGGAGAGTAAATTACCTCTCAACATGCAGAGCTAGAAGAAGTCTCAGACAATTGTGGAGGAGCCACGATTGGTGCAGCAGCTTCAGGAGGTTGTGGAGCAGCCACAATAGGGGAAGCTGAGAGGAGATCGAGTAAAGACATCTACTCATACAGAGACCTCCAGTAGGGGGAAACTTCGAGCCAGGTGGGCAGAGGGATCACATGCAACCATACCTCCAAGTAGGAGGTGGGGTAATGTTGATTGATCGTCCCAAGGAGGAGGGGTAGGATCCTTGAGGTACCCAACCTCTTAGATGAGGCCTTGCTACAGGAGCCTCAATGTGGTGTAGCAGGAACTGACTGAATGGGTAGAGACAGATGCGGATGGAGCGGCAAAGAGAGCGACAGTGTAGGGAATCCCAGGACAGCGCATAGCTAGCAGGCTACAAAAATGCGAGAGGCACAAGTGTTTTGCATAGTGCTAGGTGGCACAGAGAGGTGTGCAATGGTGCGAGATGCATGGAGATGTTTCAATAGCATAGATGTCATAGAGGGAGCACTTGTCAGTAGCAGGTAGAACTTCAGCATCAAAGTATCTTCCTAGCCCAATAGACTGGTCAATTAGGAGTGTTTTTGTTCCAAGTGTTGTTGGAGGAAGTGGACTGGGTAGATGTGTTGCACGCGGAACATTCCAGAGTTACAAGATCAGGTTTGAGAGAAAGCCTTTCTTGTTGAGAGGGAGTGTTGAAAAATGTGCAACAAGAAATGTTAAATTTGGAATGTGCTAAAAATAGACCTGATAAAAATAGCATGTCTAAAAATAGAAGTTTGGCCAGTGAGGTCATTGGCCACATTGAGTGAAAGGTGAAACTGCTAAAAATAGAAAGTTCTAAAAATAGCATTTCTGGGTCCCTTCCTATTTATAGCAGTCCCTAGTCTATCTATAGGAAGTAAAATTAATTTTGGTTTTAACAGTAGTTTGGAATATTAATTAATTAATTCTCCATGAGTTAATTAGTTAAGGAAAAGCAAACTTGAAGTCTTTGTGAGAACATGTAATTATTTCTCCACTAATTGGGGAATGTGTCCTTGATTTGCTCCACTGATTGAAGAATTAAGGATGATTTCTATATTGAGAGGATCAATTGACTTAGTTTAACTTAGTTAAGTTCAGTTAGATTAATTTAACAAGTTGTTAAATTAATGAGATATAGTTTGTTGATGCTTGCATGCATATGACAACTATTATTTTCAGATCACTGTCTATTCACTCATGGATAACTGATGCATGTCAGTTCCGTTAAAGACCCAATTGAGATCAGAGAAGGGACAATGTACTATCAGTTGGATGAATATTTTTCCTATAAAGGAAGCTCATCCATGATGAGGATTTATCTCCTTCAAGTTTGTGTAGTTAGATCAGAGGTTAATAAGTGTGTGAAGAGGCCAATTCACACATGTAACATCATTGGACCCCAAGGAAACTGCACAAGGAAATAGGAGGCTTGGAGAGCAGAGGAGAAGGTTTGTGAGAAGCCTTTAATTGTCTATGAGCAGCAGAGGGATTGTATTGAGAGTTGGATAGCTTCCAAGCTAAGGCTTTGTGTAATCTGGACTATATTTCCACTTGTATGATAATATAGATATGGGGTTTTAGGCAGATGCTTTCCCTGGGTAAATTCTTTTGTGTTATGTGTGATTGATTCCTTCTTATCAGTTATATTTGTTCTTATTGATGTTGCTCATGGTTTATTAAGCTTCCACTAAATTGGTTGTATATGTAGATCAAGTTTTCTGCTTTAGTACATTGCATTACCAGGTGGGCTACAGTGAGAATTTCTACATGGTATCAGAGCTAACTGATTTGTAGAAAAATTCTACAAAATTCTACAGAACCTTTGACCAAGTGACTCCAATATCAAGGCTAGAATCCTTTCTTGTTGTTATCCTATGATTTGCTGCAATATGGACCAGATTTGCTACCAAGAATGAATGATCTAGCTTCCTTCTTCCTTCCTCTTATTCTCAAGGAACCTCATGTATTGGGGCTCTCTATCAAGCTGACATAACCTTTCTCTTAACCAACTTGAAGCCGACATGATCATTCATTTATAAATATATATTTATATCGAAAAATGCATTGCTTCCTTTTTTAGTTTGTTTGGAGGGGTCATTTGCTAGCCCTTTTGTTCTTGTCTTTGAAGGAGTATAGCCACATGATTTTGCCCTTGATCTTGGAGTCATACTTGTATATTTTCAAGTGTAAATATTTACATCAATGGCACAAACCTATCATCTAGCCTAGAGCTCATAATGAGAGCTACTAAAACAAATACATTTTGATCATGAAACCAATGATTCAAATTTACAAAATATTTGCTAGATACAAATTGCATCATTTACATTGGAGTGTGTCACTATGAAGACTGAACCTAGTTACACTTTCTTCAACACAATTGTATGTTCCCATGCTTGTGTTGGATGTGATTGTCGGTTCCTCCTCTTGCCCAGGTTATGAATCAAAAGTTTTTGTACATATTGATCAATTGGATGAGCTTACTATTCGGCTTGCTCATCTTGATCATGGTAGAGTTCATATTTCCATCTGTATGCAACAACATATTCCTCTTCATGTTCTCCTTGTTGAATTTTTTCTTGATGATATGAGCCATAATATCTATAAGGAAAAATTCATTGCGTATGCCATTATTCAGACTACATAAATCTATTAATACATGGAAAACAGATCAGTGTGAATGTAAATGTGAAAATATTTTTTTTTGATGATCCATTTATGTTCCAACCAATTTATCTCCAATGGGATGTACTTGTACTCAATAAAGAAACTAGTGTTGGACATGAGTAGACTCCCAAATTATAATGAAATAAAGTAGTTACGGATTTTCATATTTACAGAAATATATAAACTGTTTGAATTGTTAAAACATAAATTCTAAAATGGAATTGCAAAGATAGCATTACTAGGTGATTTTTGGATTCCATGAGAACATCTTTTGAGAAGCTATCACCTCACTTGATTACGCAATTTTTTTGGCCTACCAGTGCCTCTTATAGGATTTTATTCAAACCAGTCTGTGTATTCAAATTGGCTAGCCTCTCCTATAAGTATTAAAAAAGAAAATATGTTTCAAGTTTCCTTCAATACAGACAATGACCAACAATATTCCAGATGCAGCAAATGTCTTTGTAGCATAACTAGGAATGCCCATGAAATTCACAATTATAGTTTTAAGCACAAGAATAAGGTCTCATAGTTATTCACCATCTTACCATGTGCATGTGCCATGTAGCAAAATGAAATGAGTCAACAAAATACTAAAAGTCCAATTTCACTGATTACAAGGAACAAGTAAAACCTCATATTAAAGAAAGGAGAAGTTGTTACATTCTATTTTGACTCTGCAAACAATGGAGAAAAAGACTCAATGAATGTTTATAACACAAAGTCATATACATCAATCCATATTTACCACATCAAGGATGCTTATATTATGAAAATAAAATTATGAACAATTGCAAGAGGGAAAAAGGAGAGCCCCATATAAAGACGAAGGTCAACAAAGGCACTGAGTTTGTTTCATTGTAGGTTTTTCTTAATTCAACATGCTTTCCTGATCCAAGAAAGTTGAAATGAAAATCCATTATTATAACATATTTTTCAGCATTAACTTGAGACTGCAACTATTATGTGAGGTAAAAATAGCTATTCCAAGCAATTTGTTTGCTAATTGAGCTTGGATATCAATTTATCACCAAGTTTGTTTTACCACCAAACAGTGTTATTTTTTTTATAATCCATGAGATTAAGAGACATCTTTGACATTTCATCTCAGTCAAAACATTGAAGTAGCCTTTTTCCTTTCTTGGTTCTCAAGAAGTCTGTAATAGGGTTAAATATAAGCCTAACTTAGACACGCAACATGCTTTGCCAACAGTGTCCTGTGAGCAAAGAGTGGTATTCAAGGATTGTACATAGTAAATTGGTACTTCCTACATAATTTCTTGGCCAGTTGGAAGTCTAGGAGGGCAGAATTCAGTTGAAAAGTCCCTAGATAGAATGGCATGCTTGAGTATGGCCACCTCTAAACATAATCTTAATCTTGAATGTACTATACATCTACAGAAAACTTTAAAACCACCACTCTTAGTTCTATCCTCTAGGCATACAGGTATGTGTAATTAATCTAGCTTCTAAAGATTTTGAGGAAATCTGTATTTTCCCTCTCTTCTCGATGTTATTTCTCAATTTCTAAATTTGGATGTAGCCAAAATAGGCCATAATATTGGTTTCCTTCTGAACTAGATAAAATGGAACATTTTCTCCTGTGTTAAGTTCAAGCAATTGATTATTCTTGCAGAGATTAA
>APFE031694445.1:388635-410461 GCA_000404065.3 Pinus taeda
GAGAGAGTTGTAGCTCTCTGTAGGTTGCAGCCTGCGTACTGGTAAAGGACTGCACGAGTACAAGACCATTGTAAAAGAAGTTTCTAAATTTGAAAGAAGATAGAGACATATTGCAGCAGGTGGTTTTCACCCACATTGGGTTTCCACCTTATATCTGGTGTTCTTTGATGTGACTGTCTGCTTTTCTTGTTCATGCTCATTATTTATGGTATTGGTATGCAAAAAATAATTCGAAGTATAAATAAGGAAGATTTGGTAAAAGAATTAGATAATACTGATTCACCCCCCCTCTCAGTATTATTATCAACAGTAACTTCCCTCCATTGCACTATAAATTAAGGCATTGGGTCAGTTGTTGGGGAGGTTAGAAGCTGAACATTTTGAGGGTAAATGCTGATGGAATTGGGACTTCCTAGTTAAACTTGAGAGGAGAGATCACATACCTTTTGGTTTCATTGGGAAGTGAGTGAAACTTGTCAAAGTAGAGGAGACTTCTTGTCGGACCCTGGGAGGAGCTTGTACAGCATCAAGGCACAGGTTGTAAAGTTCTTCTTCCATTTGAATTAATACAATCAGATTCATTTTTCTCAACAAATTGTCTTATGTGGTTTGTTTCATAATCTCCTTGATCATTATGATGAATATGCTTTATGATATTGGCTTTTCAGGTGCTATTTAATTTGTTTGCTTGTTTGTGTTTACAGACTTACTTCAAGGAAGCTCATTTGGAGCAAGGGAGTGAGGCTTCCACAAACTTGCATTGGATCCAAGGTAGGCCTAAAACACTTGTTTGCCTTTGCTTTTAATTGCATATTTAAAGAAAGATAGTTTTTGATTGGCTTTCTTGTCACTAGATATCTTTAGATACTAGGAAGGTCGATCTTGTCCGCAACCTCGACTCATTCTGTGTGACACAGAGGAGGAAGACATTGCGGACATCCCAATGGACGATGAGGATGTTGGAGTGGAAGTGGAGGACGTTGAAGTTGAAGGGTCCGACCCTCTCACCAAATTGCTTGAATACGTCCCTCCACGCAAGGGCAAGGCCAAGGTGCCGAAGGACATTAATGAAAGCAAGGTCACCTTTCACACCCCTCTGCTACCAGACCAAATTGTCTTCGAAGGACTGCGCTTGGGGCGGGTTCCGCTACTGAAGTTGGAAGACTGGGACTTAGCTAATACTGAGAAGTTCCCTCACTTGGCAATCGATCAGCTCATGCACCGCGTTGTTCATACAACCATTGAGATGATCGCGCTGAAACCACGAAAGTGGCTCAAGGGTGTAGACAAGGTAGGTCTGCTCAACCTGCTATGGGTGTTGCACTACAATCGCCTGCCCATTACATTTGTGGTCATCAAGCAGCTGTTGTGCTTGGTGCATGATGGGTTCCTGTGCCTGGAGGAGCCGATACCCATCACAGACATGTTGATCCAAAGGATCATGCGACTAATATATATGGGGGGAAATCCGGCCATGATGTTTGGTGGAAAAGGTGGCGAACGTGCCCTTGCGGATGCCATGAAGGAAAAATTCAAGCTCACAAAGAAGTCGCGTGGCTATGCCATCTCGAGTATCAATGACCCTGCAGTCAAGGTGGCCATGCGAATTCTGGCAGGAAAGGTTATGTGGAAGTGTCACATAGATGAAGTGCTAACGCTTGTCATAACTCTAGCAGCCTAATGCATGGAAGGGGTCCAGTTTACTTGGGCGTGCTATCTCTATGGTGAGTTCCTAGCGAACTGCTGCAAATTGCAGGAGCTCAACAAGACCTTCCATGATGCATGGCTCTTGTTTTCCATTATGTTGGTAGCCTGGAAGTTGCCTAAGGATAGTCAATTCCCCTCAATCACACCGGAACTACCAGAGGCAACAAAGTATGCTTTGTTGTGGGCGACTAAGGATCCCTAGTGCATCAAGGATAACAAGATCTTTTGGATCTTGATGGAGATGAATGTGCACGTGGCCATCAACCATAAGGCGTTGTTGTCACCTACTATTTTTGACACACTATAGGGGTATGTAGAATTTAATGCAGATTTTCACCATTTGTTGATCAGGGCGTGGAAGGACCCTGAGCAGAAGTGGCATGATATGCCCTATTTGGCCACCGATGACGTGATCGATGCAGTTCTTGATCGCTGGCCATAGGAGTGGTGCACTGCCTCAGACTCAGCAGTGGGATCAAGCAAGACCATCACATAGTGTAATAAGGAGGATGCCAATTTTAAGATGGCATAGTTGACCGAGAAGAGGAGGAAGGACGCCCAGGCAGAGTGCGACGCCGCGAAGTAGGAAAATGAATAGACTGGAGGAGAAGAGAGCGGCTCTAACAAAGGTCAGAAGTCACCCTCGCCCGAGACAGAGGAAGAAGCGGACGAGCCAATAGTGTAGGGAGGAGAGGATCCTCAGACAACTTTGTTCTACATCAAGCATCCAATAGGGCATGAAGTAGTAGGGTTGCAAAAGAAATCCAAGGCCAGTAATATGTCGATGGAACCAATCACCCTGACAGAGGGGAATCTGTACGACATTGGCGACACAATGTTGGATGCCACCGTGGAGGTTCTACAGCAGTTCGAGCAGTAGCAGCAGCAAGCATTAGGGTCATCCAAGTGGATCTCCCCAAGCTGCAGATCTGTACATCACAGACCGGTGTGGTGTTCACCAGTTTGGCCATTGGTACGTCAGAAGTCGCCGGGATGCTGCGCGCAATGGATCCCCGAGCGATAGTCCTACCAGATGGAGCACTGACCACAAAGAGTGAAGATGACAGGCCCACTGTCAGTGCCCTCAAGGGAGTAGGGTTGAACTTGGCAGCTCTTCCTAGAAAGGCACTTCACCTGCTGCAAGATGGAGTGATCGCAGAGTTGACGGCCCGCGAACAGCGTGCTTTGCAAGTGATGAGAGAGAAAAATATCAACATTGACCAACTAGGTGTGCATCGCGATACCACCCTCAATTCCATAAAGGAACTTACCACTACAAATCAGCGCATGATTAAGGCTATGAGGGATGCATGCTGAATGGTCCCATAGTTGGCCATTCCCCAGGATGTGGAGGCAAACGAACAGGTTCTCAAACTTGCTACAAGGGTGCACAACACCCGCACAGAATTGGCCAAGGTTCAGTTGGAGTTGTACCTTTAGATTGCAGAGTTACAGTTGAAGTCCCAGCCTTCAACTCCATCGGAAGTAAAGGAGCATCACACAGCCACTGTCATAGAGGCCATAGCAGCAGTAGATAGTGCAGCAACGGATTGCATAAGATTGTTTGAACAGTGATTTGAGGTACTGAACAGTCTACAAGAAGATCCCAATGTACAAAGGATGGAGACATAGGCGTGAGAACTGCAGCAGTGCTATGACAAGGTGAAGGGGACAACACGCACTGTCACTCTCAAATAGAGACTTGCAAAGCTGCAGGAGGCCAAAGCACTGAAGGAACAGGTAGATGTAGCTCAGCATAAAGAGGCAGTGCTGAAGGCGCGCTTAAAGCCTTGGCTGGACTAGGCCTATCTCATCACAGCCTCCATTGAAGGCAAGCTTGCTAGTCTCTAGGAGACTCAACAGAAGCTTTAGGTTGATAGTGCAGGGCCAGTAACCGAACAATTGGTCGAGGAAGTGAAGCAGGGGGCCGCACAATGCATTTTTGAGGTGGTCGTCTTACAATTCGAGCTGGGAGGTCTTCGCACTAAGATCATCGCGCCTGATGAGTGACTCAAGGGAGAGTCACCATGTTTGTGTTGGGGGCCTGTTGGGAATGGGATCCCCCAAGAGCAGTTTTGGGGCTAAAAGTCCATGTCTTTTGGGACAATTTTGTAATAAATTTGTAGAAGTATCCCCATTTTGTGGTCGTGGAGCGCGAAGGTATCAAGAGTCATAAAGGTTTGTCTGCCCTTATTTTGTAAAGTGTCATGTCAGCTATAAAGACCTACCCATGGTCCGTGGACCATGGGATTGTATAAAAAGGAGATAAGTAAGAGAGTCATAGAAAACATAGATAGATAGAGATGGATAGAACAGAGCGAGTAGCCTATTGTTGAAGTCTAAGTGCTCTTGGGTCTGTAGCTAAGTGCACATAAGCCTAGGGTAGTCATCCGCAGCTGAGTGCGTGGACCCCTGCAGCTGAGTGCATAGGGTGGTTGGAGTCTGTACTGAACTGAAGACATCAATAAAGAGAAGTATTCTGCAATTATTGTGCATTTTATCTCTGTTAATGCATCTTTCTATCTTATGTTCAGGGTTATATTATAATGCTTAATTGATGGGTGAACGTATGTGATTACATATGTTAACTGAACGCAAGTAATAATATCATTTTACGCTATGCTAACTATAAATTAATGGTAAAGTAGGTAGATACTCAGGATAACTTGGGAATTTATACATTACATAGTCATAGGGGCATGAAGTGCATGGACCACTGGGTAGGGCTACGCGAAGGTCAGTCGTACACCTTTGCAAAGGTATTGAAGGAAGGGATAGAGGTAGATTGATAAGCCCTAAGGCTTACCAACCTGCATGAAGGCAAGCCCAGGGAGAATAATCTGACATCACGACCATCTTAGGGTGCGAAAACTTGGTTCCAGCATCCCCCCATACTGCTTCAGGTGAGACTTCGGTCCACGCCCTGCGGGCTGATGCCAAAAGGGCCAGTAGTGTATGGATTTGTTTGGATGGCTAACGCTGAACTTGGGTTAGGGCCCATAAAGCCAATAGAGGAAATTTGTGCATATGCAACCTTGCAAACACACACTCACATGACTTGACAACAAGACACTTCAAACCATCAAGACACACATGCTCAACATGACTAGCCGATGGTGCGAGCGACAAGCAGGATGCTTGTGATAGATCATTGTACGACTGCGATGGTGCTTGCACCACAGTGCATACAACTTCATGTGTGAGTGCGACGGATGTTTACATAGCGAACACAACATGTACACACGAAGCGAAGACCTTGAACATCACCAAAATGAGGCCACAAACATGACATAACAATCAACATGTGGAAGATGAAAGTTGGTCGAACAAGTGAAAAAGAAGCATGACATGTAGAAGAAAAATCAAAGTGACTTTTCGAGTTTGCACACATGCATGTTACTGAGGACATGATGACATGATAATGACAAGAAGTCTTGGAAAATCAACTAAGAGGTGTACTTCGAGAGAAGTTCCGTACTTACCATACTTACCCTCAATATGATCTTGCATCCGATGGAGTTCGCATGCGGTCCTGATCTTTTCCATTACTTGGTTCCTTGGTCCTTCTCCTCAACTCCTTGGAAGCGATTTCAACATGTCACCTTTTCTTGTAGTCACTGAGAGGTGGATCTACACAATTTCAGTGGATAGTGGCTGCTACTAGAATGAGGCCTTGGGAGGCTCATTTGCGCAATTTTTGCATGCAAGACCGACAAGACAAATTGGACAACACTACGCAGTTTTGAGGCTCAAATCACTGCTATGGGACAAGGGTCCCGGGTGGATACCTCTGAGTAATTTCTTATTGCAGTGTAGCTAGATTGCTCTGCGCATTTATGGAGAGCAGTGTTGGCTGGGGTCTCTGTGGGTTGCAGGGTTTCGGCAGGCAAGGGAGGTTGGCATCTTTGTGCACTGTGGGGTTTCAGCAGGCAAGGGACGAAGCTTGATGGTTGCAGAAACAAAGCCTATAGTTTTGGGAAGATGGATGAGTTTGTGTTTCTTGGGAAAATGGCTAAGTGTGAGATTACTGAAACACATGCAAACATTGATAGGACTCGACTGTGATCGCACACGGACACTTAATGACACAACGTAGACCATCCAGAATACATAGGACATACTTTTCTTGATTCAACAACCTTCGTGACATGAGTGTGTGAGGTGAGTGTGAAACATGTTTATGTGATGACAACCACTCATACACACACAATTCCCTTGAATCAAGAAAACATTTCCTTTGCATGATAAACAACAAACCCTATGCCTAAATATGACACATGCTGCGTGAAGATAATAACACGGACGACTCTTAAGATCAAGGAGGGGAGCTTGAAATCATCAACGTTCCAATAAGCGACCAAGGACAATCGATCGTAGGATCCGAGGTAGGCTCTAAAATTTGCATGCGATCCAAAATTTTGGAGGGTGGTTGTAGCCGCTACGACAATTGGCGACACACTAGTAGAACTCCAACTCTCTAAATGGGCCTTGTTTCATGAAAAGTGAGTCTAACCCATCTGGAAGTATTGTTCGATTCTTTGATCATCATGGTTTCCACACTAGCCTGATTGAAATATGTAGTCCCTACCATTCTCTTGATCGATCAGCACACGTTCCAAGCTAAGTCAACTTAGTTTTTTCGATTGGGGATGAGGGGTATATTGGTGCAGAAGTGATATGACACGCAGAGTTTAAGTTTCATCTTTGGTGTTGCTCCGCTGCCAGCAGGCTTGGACAGTACCTCGATGGAGTCACGTAGGAACAAAAGAATACTCCGCTACCAACGAGCCTGGTCAGTGCCCCGACGGAGTTAACTGCATCATCTCTCTGTGCAGGAAGCCTTTCTCTTCTTTCGCCTTATTCATTTTTTCAGAATTTTCATATTTTTTTTTTTTTTTAATTTTTCATTTTTCAAAGAACTATACGTAAGAACTTATTTTTTTCAAAGGCCGAAGAGGGATCCCGACTTATTGAGATAAGAAGAGGTTGTGCCTTCAGAGAAGTATGTTATGTATACCTCTGACATACTTGTTAAGGTCTTCCCCCTCACCTTACTCTACTTGACTGAGCTGACAAGGGTTAACCCAAAAAAACTGTCTAAATTAGGTGGTACTAGTTAGAGTGCAAGTGTTGTGTTTTCACCAAGAATTACTCTTAACAAAACGTATTTTCCATTAGGGCATCATCGACTGAAGACAACAAGTGTCATAAAGAGAGAGGACAATAGATAACTAGATGTTGACAGTTGTACAATTCCTCTTAGATTCGTCCGGCTTGTCTCGAGAGCCAAAAACGGTTTCACAAGAGGCTAACCTATGGGAACAAGCAAGTGAAGAAAGCAAAAAGAAAAAAGCAGAAGTAAAGTGAAGGAAAAAAAAGTAAGAAAAGCAAACAATTAAGTAAAGCCAACAAGAAAGCAAGCCAAAGAAAGTAAGCAAGCAAGCAAACATGCAAACCGGAATGCAAAGCCAAGCAAAGAAAGGAAGAAAACACTACTCCTACTCCTATCCTAAACAGTGTATGGGCCTACTTACGTGAAGTGATACTTCCAATGCAACCATTGGTTCATGAGAAACACAATCAAGCAAACTAGAAAACATAAAATATATAACAATGAAGACCAACACATTCCGAGTGTAAACACGTCCACAGAGAAAAAATGAGTGTAAGTAGATGACATGCAATCTGTGGATTACCATGGGGTTGTATGACAATGCATGCAAATGTTAAGCATACACATACTCTTGACTGTGACATGCAAGAAAACGAGAGAAACAAAGACCAATTTCATTGTGCACATGTGCTTGCTGTGTAAGATACCTCCAATGCATGAGTGATGGGATCATGTGGTTTGAGTGGAGGAAGAAAAATCTGAGTGTTGGATTGATCTTTAGTGTATACAGATGAGTGATAAGGAGCCTTGGGTGTTTCACAAATTTTATGATCAGAAGTGGGACTAACCTCACGACAGCGAGGGCCTGACATAACCATCAACTCAGGCTAAAGTGCCTTGACAGCCTACGAGGTATAGATCATCAGAGACTAGTGTCTTAGACATGTTGCTGGTGTGCATGTCGAGTTGCAGTGCTGCTGAGTGATGGATGTCCTCTTGGTGTATCACAGCTTCACCTCCACATACCAAGGTGTGCGAAGTCTTCGATGGTTGTTGGGTTCGATTGATGTTGCATTTACACGTTGCTCCTTGCTTGTACTTTGGCATGCTTGACATGTTCATCTCTCTGCAAAAATTGCATGTCCATTCGTTCGTCCCTCCATGAACACATCTTCGCATGTTCGTCTGTCTGTCCATCAACGAATACATCTTCACATGTTTGTTTGTCTGTCCGTCCGTGAACACATCTTTTCATGGTCGTTCGTGCACGACCACATCTCCTTTCCTGGCTCGTTTGTTTGTCCGTTTGTGGACATGTGTTGTTGCATGTACTCTCCTCTTCTCATCCCATCTGTCATCACATCATGTTTATTCATGTACTTTAATTTGCAGTCACTCATGACGAGATGACATCAAATCCATAAACCTCTTAGTCTACCATGATGCATGATCATTTTCGGATGTGGGTGATCGGGAAAGAGGACAAGGTTACAAAACTATGCCAGGCAAGTTTTGAGCTGGGATGCGGGCTCCGGGCACTGCTGGTGAAAACTGTGCAGAAGTCACTGGGGACAGAGACGTGCAATCTAGATCGGAAGTGACCATATTTGGGATTTGGCTTAGCTAGAGGATAGATCTAAGAAATTTCTGGGAGAAGCGGTGTGGGTTGTAGGAAGGCTTGGTAGGAAAAATATGTGAAATTTTCTGAGTGAGTGGGCAACGGTAGCTTGGCAGCAAGAACTACGCAGTTTCTTGAGGGAACTGACAGCAGGCTATTGGGAGCTGCTGGAGGGAAAAACTACGCAATTGCTGGGAGGCTTACCTATTGACCACCTTTGTGTAGTTTCTGAGCTGAGCAGACTGTTGGGCTGTAAGAGGCTTGCTCATGAAATATGCACAGTTTTCTAGGTGAGCAGTGGACTCGCTGACTGGGTGATTGACTGGGAAAACTGGGTATTTTTTTGAGGGAGATAGGGACAGGGACTGGGTGTTTGTCCAGTTTGTCTGTGCAATTTTCTCAGTCAGCGGGGCAGGCAAGGTCTGCAGCCTCGACGCAATTTTTTAGGGGAGTGAGTCCCGAGGTGACTGCACGGTCAAACTGTTCGATTGACCAGTAGGGGGGTTGATTGATCGGATTGCGGGAAGCGGAACTTGGAATGGATCGTTGGATGCTTCTGCAGTGTTCTGGGTGACAATCGGTCGAGTCGATGGCGGGTTGAAGGTTCGGCTATTAGAGGGGGATCCGGTCGTTAGAACTTCAACAAAGTGGCTAAGTTTGTGAGCGAGCGAATTTGTGCATACACAACCTTGCAAACACACACTCACATGACTTGACTACAAGACGCTTCAAACAATCAAGACACACATGCTCAACATGATTGACCGACGGTGTGAGAGACAAGTGCGACACTTGTGATAGATTGTTGGATGACTGTGATGACGCTTACATGACAGTGCATACAACTTCGTGTGTGAGTGTGAAAGATGTTTACATAGCGAACACAACATGTACACACAAATCGAAGACCTTGAACATCACCAGAACGAGGCCACAAGCATGACATAGCAATCAACATGTTGAAGATGACAGTTCTTCGAATAAGTGAAAAAGAAGTGCGACATGTAGAAGCAACACATAAAGTGACTTTTCGATTTTATGCACATGCATGTTACTGAGGACAGGATGATATGACAATGACAAGCAGTCCTGCAAACTTAACTAAGAGGTGTACTTCGAAAGATGTTCTGTACTTACCATACTTACCCTCAAGATGATCGTACATTCGACGAAGTTTGCATGCGGTCCTGATCTTTTCCATTACTCAGTTATTTGGTCCTTCTCTTCAACTCCTTGGAAGTGATTCCAGCATGTCATCTTTTCCTGTAGTCATTGAGAGGTGGATCTGTGCAGTTTCAGCGGACAATGCTTCCAGAATGAGGCCCTGGGAGGTCTGTATGTGCAATTTTGTCATGCAAGACCGACATGACAACTTGGAAAACACTATGCAGTTTTGAGGCTCAAATCACTACTGCGAGATAGGGGTCCCTAGAGGATACCTCTACGCAATTTCTGAGTGCAGTGTAGCTAGATTGCTCTGCACATTTCTGGAGTGCGGTGCTTGCTGGGGCTTCTGTGGGCTGCGAGGTTTCAACAGGCAAGGGAGGTTGGTGTCTCGGCACACTGCGGGGTTTCAGCAGGCAAGGGATGAAGCTTGATGGTTGCAAAAACAAAGCATATAGTTCTAGGAAGATGGATGAAGCTAGTTTTCTTGGGAAAATGGCTAAGTGTGAGATTAGTGAAACATATGCAAACATTAATAGGACTCGATTGTGATCGCACACAGACACTTAGTAACACAACGTAGACCATCCAGAATACATAGGACATACTTTTCTTGATGCAACAACCTTCGTGACGTGAGTGTGAAACATGTCTATGTGATGATAACCACTCATACGCACACAATTCCCTTGAAGCAAGACAACATTCCCTTTGCATGATAAACAACATCCCCTATGCCCAAATATGACACATGCTGCATGAAGATAAGAATACAGACAACTCTTAAGATCAAGGAGGGGAGCTTGAAATCATAAGCTTGCCAACAAGTGACTAAGGACAATCAATCATAGGATCCGAGGTAGGCCCTAAAATTTGCATGCGAGCCAAAATTCCGAAGGGTGGTTGTAGCTGCTACAACAGGTTGTTACAGGGAAAGTTAATATGTCCTTTCTGCAAGGAAGACAAGGTATTTCGCCATGGAAGATGAAGCCATAGGAAAATCATACTATGCTTTGATGTTACAAAGGAACATTGTGTAGTGTATGTTAGAAGAGAACGAAGAAGATGTATCGTCTCTGCCCACTTATTCCAATCATTCTCGATTTTGGACATTGTTAATGAAGGCTAAAGAAGATTTTGGGTTTGATTGCAGATGGGCTCACTCTTCCTTGTGATGAAGTTGCTTTCCAGTATTCGATGACCATGTTTGGGAAAAAGGACCGACCAACCCCTGCAAATTTGAATCTGGATAAAATAATTGATAGCCATTCTAAAAAGGGAATGAACTCCACATAATTTTTACTGACTGATCCAATTTATCGTTGTAGTGCACTCCTTTTAAGATCTCCTTAAAAATATGAAATGTGCTTGAATCTTATGGGGTTTGTGCAGCCTCTGGTTGCAAGGTAGCAGAGCCAACCCACTAAAAATCTAGCCTATTCTGACCAAAAGTCAGTATTGATAGGTGTTAATTTGATATAAAAAGAATGACTAAACCTTGTATCTATATTTTCGGTTTGCATGGTTAAAGTTAATTCAAATGTGGCTAACGGTTGAGAGATTTTCTAATGGAAGTATGCATAATGGTAAACCACATTAAAATTTCACAAAATATACTATTGGATATGTGATTTGACGATTACATTATAGTTACACGTTCCATCGTTATACTTGCTTTTTTACTTCCAATACTTTTTTTAATCAACATCACAAATTTCCATTTGTTGTAATAAATAGCCTTAGGGAACTTGCACTTGGATTAATTCTTTCTGTCATTAAAAGGATAGCAGATTCAATTAATAACAAGTTAGCCAAAGCCATTTTGTGTAATAAACAGCCTTACGGAACTTGCAGTTGGATTAATTCTTTCTGTCACTAAAAAGATAGTAGATTCAATTAATAACAAGTTAGCCAAAGGCATTTACTTCTAGCTAGATCGAATCCCCTATCCAACAAATAGAACTTCACATCAATGTATTGTTTTTTAACTCTATTGATCTTTTAGATAGACAAATTGGAGTTGGAGTAGCATTACTAATCCCTCTGTTTTGTGTTTATCTCATTTAATTTTAATATGCATTGTCCCCATAACGATTCGAACAGTTGGCAACAGTCATTTTATTTATTTATTTATTTATTTTTTTCTAAATCAAAACATTGTGAAAAATAAAAATAATAACAAGATGAGTTAATAAAATTTTGTGCCACAATATTTCCAACAACTAGATAATATGTTAATACAATTTTGTAATGATTTTGTGAATATTTTGATATATTTTTAATATATTTGAGTAGTTACAATATCAATACATGATATTAGACTTTTATATATATATATATATATATATAGATATATAATATATATATATATATATAATATATATATATTATATATTATATATATATATATTTCTTTTCAAACTATAATTCCCTCTAATTACATAATTAGAGAGTTGTAGAATTGTTGGCTTAAAATATTGAAATAAGTAAATATTTCCCAAGTAGTTATGAAGTTATGTGTGTCTCGAAACTACCTAACACGTTCTAAAATATATGAACTTGAATTCTCCCCCGGAACAAGCAACCAACACCTCCGAAATAATCGGATTTATGGTTGTGGTTCCATGGAAATGTGTAGATAATGCAATATGACATGTCATTTTTTAACTCAATTTTGATAGATCATGTAACTCATTTTCATGTGAGAACGTAAGTGAAATTTTAATGGCAACTCATTTTAAGTTAAATATATTTTAAATATTACTATAATTTTATTGAAATAAATAAAAATATAATATAATTTTAATTACAATATGGTATATGCACATTAGAAAATAATGAAAGAAAATTTTCAAAATCATTTAGATTTATTTTAATTTCTTATAATTTTTTATTAATAAAATAATATGTAAAATAGGTTTATATTATTTCAAATCTATTTAAAATAAGAGATTTGAATATACTTTCATTAAAATTAAAAATTAATTTATTATTTTTAAATTTTTAAATAATATTTTTAAGTATTAGTGTATATAATTAAATTTTATTTAAATATATAATTTAATATAATAGTTAAATTATTACTATCTCTATTCATATCTTTTAAAAATTTATTTGGTATAAATTAATATGATATATGATACAAGTTATGAGTTATATATTTTTTCTTACAATTAATATTTATTTGTGTCTTCTCTCTTTTCATAATAGTATCATGGGGTTTGAAAATATTGTCTTATTCTCTACTTTATATATTTATTTGTGCATCAATTTAAATTTATAATAATAAACAAAGTATCAATTAATTATTTGAAATAAAGATAGAGATAAAAACTAGTGTTAATAAAAGAATGTTGTAAGTAACTATTGAAACTATCAATAGTCTTCATAGTCTCTAAAGTCCTTATAAGCAAACAACAAATTTTCCATCGCTAATTTATCGGTTGTATCAAGTCTAGTTTCAAGTTCCAATTAGATTCAAGGTGGGAAGATCCTAGCCGTTATCGATGCACTCATAGTATAATTGATGTAATTCACCAAAGAAAGGTTTATCATTCGTCACATTCTTGCATATAAGTTATATGTATCATGATACATGGACCTATTATCATATGAGATATATGCACCCTAATAGATGGAAAAACATTATGAATATTTATTGCATCTGCTTTTAGTGTCAATAATAGAATAATGCATTGGAACAATGAAATCTTCTTCATTGAATGAACATCACTATAACTAACAATATTGTTATTTAAATTAAATCTATTTGGGAATATTTGGCAAAGAGTAATGTTTGTCTTCACCAGAAGAATTCCTGTGTAGCTCTAATGCTCTGAGGCATGTCAACCTTTTGATCCTTTGATCTGCCATGCTTCCTTTGTGACCTTCAGGCACTGCTTGTTAGGTCGACGTCCCTCCCGTTGCATCTTCCCTTTTACTCTGCTACTTTGAATCCCCCTTTTTTTTGTTTTTTTGTTTTCTTATTCCCGTATTCTCCCTCCATATAGATCCTCTAGCCGTCGGCCCCAGCCTTGGCCAAGTGGTTAATCATGACTAATCTGGCCTCCCCTCCTCATCTTGACCAGGAGGTCGAAGCTTTTAATTCCTTGGTTTGGAATGGACCTAAGTTCCAAAAGACTGCATCCTCTCATTTTGTGAAAAAATTGGATGAGATCCCCAAAGTCTAAATCTTGGCTCCCCAAACTAGGCTTCGAGCTATCCAATTGGAAGATTGGGGCCTACTAGGTCAATTCATGGGCCTATGTCCCTCCCCATGAATATTTTTCCAGTGGGCCCTAAATAATTGGAAACCCTTGGTAGATGGAAGAGTCACTTCTTCATTTTGTGGCAAGTCTTTCTTCACCATCTTCTTCGAGAAAAAATTAGAACGAGATCAAATATTCCACAGTGGGTTGTACTTCATGGGAGCACAAGGGTTTTATTTGGATTGATGGAGCCCCAACTTCCACCTCGATTTCAATGTCCCTTCCTTTGTTTCTATGGGTGAATTTTTCCTTCCTTCCCCTTCACTGTTGGAATGATGCCACCTTCAAAACGATCGAGAACACATTTCAGAAATTTGTTGATTTTGCTGAACCCAAAGATGGACTATTCTCTTGTGCTAGGATATGCGGCAATCAATCTAAGCTTAGAGATTTGGGCACACATTTCAAGAAGTCGACTAAGATCAACTACCATTCAAATGCAAAGTTTGTCATGACTATTGACATTTCGCTAGAAATTTCCTAGAGAAACTAGAAGATCAAGAGAAGCAAAGTGATCAAGGGGACCAATGGAAAAAAGCTAAAAAGAGAAAATTCCCTCAAAAGCTAAATCCTCCTTCAACCCAGCCATAGAGACAAGCGCCTGCTAAAGAATTTGTGCCCCCCCCCCCTCTCCAAATAACAAACCGGTAGGAAATGGAGAAGGAAAAAACAATTTAATTAACAAAGGAATCTCAGGTAATAGGTATGAAACACGTGCAAATCAAGATGAAGATGAGGAGATCCCCTAGGAAAATCCCCTAACCGTGGATCTAACCCCTATCCTCGTACCTTCCCAAGGCCCAACGAAAGAATCTACGGTAGTTAGATCCAATGAAGACCCAACGCATATGCAAGTCAAATCCTCAAAAGCAGAGGAATACTTTTTTTTCCAAGGGATGGTATAACAGGAGCTCCATCTTCCAGTTCAACAGATGAAAAATAAAAATCATACAAAGCCAGGGGTATTAATCATAGAACCTGTTGATCAAGGAGCAAATCCAATAGATAAATAAGGATTGAACAAATGAAAAAAAGAGAGAAAGAACTGGGCCATTAACCCACCCTCAAAAACATCCAAATGGGTGACCTATGAAGTAAAGGAAATAAGAGAAGTTTTGGATTTTCCCTACCTAAAGGGGTTCCCCACTCAAAATGTAAGCAATGATAGTTCTCTCCTATAATTATAGGGGCTTAGGGTCTAGAAAAAGGAAATCATAAGTGAAATCTCTAATCAAGAAGGAAAATCCCTCTATTGCCCTTCTCCAGGAGACAAAGCTTGAGGATCAAGAAATATTAGCCCAACACTTTTAGTTGTGGAATGGATGTCTTCAGTTAGTGCCCATTGATCACCTTTCACTCCTCCATGGAAAAAGGATCTATGTCAAAGGAAATGATGAGCTAAGAAAAAATTTTGTTTGAAAAATATCATTCACTACTAAAATATGAAGAGGAATATTGGACACTTAATTCTCGAAGCTTGCAACTATAGGGAGGAGATTGAAACAACAAATTCTTTCATAAACAAGTGAAAAATAAATACAGGAAAAAAATATTTAGGAGATTGAGGTAAATGGTACCAAGATAGGAGACTTCCAACAAATCAAGAAAGCAATGGTGATGTTGGATAGTGGAGAAGTGGAGGTTGCAAATTAAACTCTAGCAATCGACGAGGAAAGTTTGGGGTTGGGGTAGACAAGGAATTCAATGCAGAGATGGAGATGGTTAGCAATAGGATGAGGCATAACAACGTGATGAAGCTTTTGTGTTGCATTTCAAGCAATGATTGGAATCTATTGGTCTATGAATTTGTGCCCAATGACAACTCATTTGATTTCTGAAGTGGGAATGCGAATTGTTCGTCAAGAAAATTGCTGCAGTGGCTTGTTCGTCCTAAGATTGCAGTAAGTGTTGCTAAAATTGTGAGACACTTATTTAAGATTGTGATAAGGATGAAGAATCTAAATAGTGTCACCATGATAAACCTCACAATAAAAATGCCTATCACCATAATTAATATACGACCATAGTATTAACTTTCTACTTACACACCAATAGCATTTTATATATAATAAATTTGTAATCTATAATATATATTATAGATATTCATATATACTATACACTCTATTATAGTATTACTATAAATTAACATAGATTTAATATATATTATATCATTAATATACTATAATATAATTTAGAAAATAATATATGTAATTAGTTTATTATTTTATTAGTGTATTATTCCATCTTATATTATTGTATTATATTATTTAATATAATAATTTTTATATAAATTATTTATGTAGTTTTAAGTAGTCCATATTATTTATGTTTTTATATTTACTTGGTGCTTTTGAAACTCAACTGAAACACTCAAAATCCTAATTTTATATAAATTATTTATGTAGTTTTAAGTATTCCATATTATTATGTTTTTTATATTTATTTGGTGCTTTTGAAACTCAACTGAAACACTCAAAATCCTAACTACATAAAAAGTAAATATGATACATATACATAAAAATTAAATATGATTATGTTAATTATTAATTGATATGTGAATAATATTAATTATTTTATATCATTTTATAATGATATATAATATAAAAAATAAATATAAATAATAAATATGAATTATATTAATTATAATTGATATGTGATAATATATTATTTAATATTTTTAAATTATAATAAAATTTAAAAACCAAAAACCAACTGTACAGATTTATTTTATTTTATTTTTTAATTTTTAATGTAAATATATTCATTTTATAAACATTCAAATTTTAATTAAGATTCAAGTTTCCATATTTAAAAGGTAATTACAAATTTTTCTAAACTTTTGCCTAACGATATTGCAGGCCCACAAAAGTAAACAGACGGAAATATATGATGTCATACCGCGTACGATTTACTTCTCTCTTTTTTGTTTTTTAATTTATTTAGAATTCAGTTTTAATTTTTACCATGCTTTGAGTTTTTTTCATATATTTTTGTGTGGTCGAAACTACAACTATTTATCACTGTAATCATTCACTGTTCACCTTATGCACTTGTCATGTTGTTTGGGGGATTCTCTATTAATGTAACATTGACTCTTCAAACTTTCAAACATGGATGGACTCCAGTCCCTAACGGAGCATGGACAGCAAGGCCTCATTACATACATCCCCGTACAACTTGCACAACCTGTGTTAGGCGCTTCTCATTTATCGTAAGCGACACATAAGCGTCCCTTTAATCGCTGTCCCAGCCTCTAAATGCATCTCCATCTAGGAGAATCTCTCGTTGAGTCTCTCGTTGGCGCAGCTGCTTCAGTACTCCCCTACCCCACCGGACGCTCGGACAATTGTCAACAGAAAGCCGTTCCAACGACATCGCATATTCCACACCTGGCAGATCCTGTATCTCAGGGCAGCTTTTAAGATGTAGGCTTTTGAGCTTTTGGAGGAACCTCAACGGTGGTATGCTCTCCAGCTCCCTGCAATTCTTGACACTCAAACTCTCTAAAGAAAGCAAATGTTCCACACCTGGCAGATCCTTTATCTTATCGCAGAAATAGAGATGTAGACTTTTGAGCTTTTGGAGGAACCTCAACGGTGGTATGCTCTCCAGCTCCCTGCAATTATTGACACTCAAACTCTCTAAAGAAAGCAAATGTTCCACACCTGGCAGATCCTTTATCTTATCGCAGAAATAGAGATGTAGGCTTTTGAGCTTTTGGAGGAACCTCAACGGTGGTATGCTCTCCAGCTTATTGCAATGCCAGACAACCAAACTCTCTAAAGAAAGCAAATGTTCCACACCTGGCAGATCCTGTATCTTAGGGCATTTCCCAACCCATAGGGTTTTGAGCTTTTGGAGGAACCTCAACGGTGGTATGCTCTCCGGCTTATTGCAATGCCAGACAACCAAACTCTCTAAAGAAATCAAATGTTCCACACCTGGCAGATCCTTTATCTTATCGCAATCGTTAACTCCTAGCATTTTGAGCTTTTGGAGGAACCTCAACGGTGGTGTGCTCTCCAGCTCATTGCAATGACTGACCTCCAATCTTTGTAATGAAGTCAAGTGTTCTAAACTTGGTAGCGTTTGCATACGCCAATCGCTGATACGTAGAGCTTGGAACTTTTTGAGCTGCCCCAACCCTGGTATACTCTCGAACTTCAATGAAGAAAGAGTCAACGTCTTCAAAGACGTCAAATGTTCCAGACTTGGCAGCTCTCGTAGGCCATGCAATCGAGAAAGAGTCAACGTCTCCAAAGACGTCAAATGTTCCAGACTTGGCAGCTCTCGTAACCTATACAATCTAGAAAGGTTTAGTTTCCGGAGCTTTGTGAGCGACCCCAACGTTGGTATGCTCTCCAACCTCTGGCATTCTGTATTATCCGAAGTCTGCACGATGCAGCATTCTGTAATATCCAACGTTTGCAAAGAAGTCAAATGTTCCAAACTTGGCATCCTCTATAGCCTTACGCATCCAACCTCGAGTATCTGGAGCTTTTTTAGCTGGGCCAACCCTTGTATGCTGTGCAGCTCATCGCATCTCATAATGTTTAACGTCTTCAAAGAAGTCAAATTTTCCAAACCCAAGAGCGATTTTATCTGCCAACAACCACTAGCATCTAGTGTTTGGAGCTTTGAGAGCTGCCCCAACTCTGGTATGCTCTCAAGGTTCGGACACTCACTAACATTTAACGTTTCCAAAAACGTGAGACGTTCCACGCCTGGCAGCTCTCGTATGTCATTGCATCCACTAACATTTAATATCTGGAGCTTTGTGAGCTTCCCCAACTCTGGTATTCCCTGAAGCTTCTTGCACTCACTAACATTCAACTTCTTCAAAGAAGTCAAATATTTCAAACCTGAGAGCCGTTGTATCTCGCACCCATCAACATCTAGTGTTTGGAGCTTTCTGAGCCGCCGCCCCAACCATCCTATGTTCTGAAGATTCTTGCACCCACTAATATTCAACGTCTCCAAAGACGTTAGAAGTTCCACACCTGGCAGCTCTCGTATCTCATAGCATCTACTCAAATTTAATATTTGAAGCTTTCTGAGCTTACGCAAGCCTCTTATCCTCTGCAACTCCTCGCATCCACTGACATTCAACGTCTTCAAAGAGGTCAAACGTTCCAAACCTAAGAGCCATTGTATCTCACAGCACCCACTAACATCTATTGTTTTGAGCTTTGTGAGTAACCCCAAACTTGGTAATCTCTGCAGCTTCTTGCATCCACTAACATTCAACGTCTTCAAAGAGGTCAAACGTTCCAAACCTAAGAGCGCTTGTATCTCACAGCACCCACTAACATCTATTGTTTTGAGCTTCGTGAGTAACCCCAAACTTGGTAATCTCTGCAGCTTCTTGCATCCACTAACATTCAACTTCTTCAAAGAAGTCAAATGTTCCAAACCTGAGAGCGTATGTATCTCTCTGCTTCCACTAACATCTATGCTCTGGAGCTTCTCGCATCCCCTAACATTAAAAGTCTCCAACGAGGTCAAATGTTTCAACCCTGGCAACGCCTGTATCTCACTGCAGCCACTGACATCTAGTGTTTGGAGCTTTGTGAGCTGCCCCAACCCTCCTATGCTCTGGAGTTTCTGGCACCCGCTAACATTAAAAGACTCTAAAGAAGTCAAATTTTCCAAACTGGGCAGCAATTTTATCTCAGTGCATCCACTAACATTTAACTCTGGGAGTTTTGTGAGCTGCCCCAACCCTGGTATGCTCTGGAGCTTCTCACATCCGCTAACAATAAACGTCTCCAAAGAATTCAAATGTTTTAAACCTGATAGCCATTTTATCTGGCTGCATCCACTAACATCTAGTATTTGGAGCTTTATGAGCTGCCCCAACTCTGGTATGCTCTCGAGATTCTTGCATCCCCTAACATCTAACGTCTCCAAGGAAGTGAAATGTTCCAGACCAGGCAGCTCTCGTATTTCACTGCACCCTTCCAGAGATAGATACTTGAGTACAGTTAAATTCCCGAATGATTTTGGAAGCATCTGCAAGCAAGAAGCGCCTTTCAAATCGAGATATTGGAGGTTTGCTAGATCTCCGAAGGAATCGGGCAGCGACATCATTCCTGAGCACTCTGTCATCTCTAAGTATTTCAACGAGCGCAGCCGACAAAATTCTTCGGGCAAAACTCTGAATGGGAGTGGTCCAGAATATTTCACTACAATCTTTTCAAGGAGCTCCAGTTGACCTATGGACTGTGGAAACAGTGAAAGGGGGGCGCAGATATTTAGCTCCCGCAACTGGAGAGGAACCTGCGATGTTTAGATATCAACTATCAGACGATTTTCATCTACGAAATGAAATGAAACGAAGGAATAATGAACACAAAAATTTACCAAACCTGAGATTTAGTTTGCCACAATTCTGTTAGTTTGCTTCCGTCCACTTCTAAAACGCGTAATTTCTCCATGGAAATCCAGGAAGGAAGAGAAGAGTGGGTGCACTTATGCCACTTTAGCCATAAGAGATCAGCTGATCCCACCCTAGTCAATATCATTTCTACATAACCACCTTGAGCTGCAAGAAATTTCAAATTGCTGGAACCACTAAACGTCTCACCACTCTGTTTGCAACATGGCATTTCAGTTTCATCTCCGGGGTCTCCATTCATTGTAATTCCACGGAATTGGGCTAGTTGTTGGAATGTTAATTCCAACTGCAGGTTGCAGGGCAGCGACGGACGTGGGCAACGATGGACGGCAATTCACTGCGCGCAGGAGGCCAGCAGCAGGTAAGGCGCCCGGTCAGCAGTCAACGGCGCAGAAAACCACCACGGCAAACCAAAACCCCCGGTCTCATATCGCACCACTCATCAGAGTGAAGTGGTTTCCGTGCATCGAGCTCCGATGCAATTGGGAGCTGACAGCTGTTCAAGCGCTGATGCTGGCCTGACATCAGCACTGACAATCCATCGGAAGGTATCGCTTGGTCAGCTTACCCCATCCGATATGCGTCCGATCAACTGTGAAGTCTGTCCGCCGTTCGATTGTCTGGTAAAGTCTCCGTGGTTTAAACCTGTCTGAAGTACATACGGCCTGTCAAAAATTAATGCAGCGTGGAGTAATGTTAATGGACCATACCTTTGATTAATGTTATGACATGTCGTTGCGTGGAGTAATGTTAATGAACCATACCTATGATTAATGCTATGACATGTCGTTGGTAAGGTATTTAAGTTTTTTGTTTACAGGCCGTAACATTTTTTTTATGTGGGAGCATGGGTATGTAATTTTTTTTTAATTCCATGTGAATCGTATGTTTTCATACATATGAGCGTTGACTCTATGTAATGAAGAATTACACACGGGGAGAACAAGAGACTGTGTGGGCTCGCGGCAGCCATTGAAAGAAAACCCACGGGGATTGTAAAAAAAAATATATTGTTATGTAATTGCACACGGTTATGTGATTGGTGTGTGCGTGGGTTATGATTATTATTGCATATGAAAAAAAACCAAGGGGTCCGCAGCACCAGGGAAATGAAGGTGTGTAATAACACACGGTAAAAAAAACAGGGTTCGCAACAGCCAATAAAAATGAAGGGAAATGTGAATGATTTTTTTTAGTGTGTGGGTTAAAAGTGTAATGTGAGTTGCACATGGAGTTTAGTTGTGTCTGTTCACAGCAGCAAGGAAAAACCACACAGCTCGTAAAATGAAAATGTGACAGAGTTCATTCTGTAATGTAAAAAAAGAAATGCAGCAGTAGTGTAAAGAATCATTTTTGATTTGAAATGGTAAAAACACAGGAGTGAAAATCTTTAATGTAAGAAATGCAAAGAATGCACAACAGTGTAGGAGAAGAAGTTGGAAAGTAAATGAAGAAAACCAGTGGGTTGTTTTGTTTCAAATCCATGAGTTGTTTCACACAGCAGTGAAAAGGTAAACCTGTAAATCCCTGTGATTTTTGTTTTCACACAGCAGTGAATG